>MU184423.1:221467-256155 GCA_016904865.1 Pissodes strobi | reverse complement strand
AGGCTTGTTTTGAGTGCTAAATGTGTGACGGTTAGAACAGAGGAAAACGCAATTTGAAAAAACCTCTTTCACGTTTCTTTGGCTTTCATGTAAGGGGCATCAAGATGCCCTATTGTGAGGGATGTGTAGCTGGAGATTGCGTATTGGGCATTGCCCATTCAATCAAGGAGCAAAGATTAAGCGAGCTTCGCCAAGATCGCTTTCCAGCGGAGCGCGCAGGACAGCCAGTCAGTATGTCTGTGTCCTGTCTTTTGTGCTGGTCTTATACTCGCTATGTGCGTTTATTATTGTTCAGGCGGCCTTGGGTTCTGGTAAAACAGAGACGTTGCCCTGTGTATGGGCCCATGCTTAGGTTTATTCTGTGGGTCGTAGCGCACATTGGCTATGTTTGCCGTTAGTGGCGAGCCGCGTATACCAGAGTCATAGAACTTGCAGGAAACCTTGTCGATATACTCCTCGACCGTGTCAAGATTCGACCATGAATGCAAGTCCATGACTAGTATATCGGCTCGCCGAGAAGGCCGCTCTTAGGTACCGTTCTGCATTTGCCGGGCTCAGAAAAGATCTTGGTCTGATCAGCATATTTAAACTTTTTTGGGCAATAGCGTTCTTTCTGCGGTTCTCAGTCATATGTCCGGTAAAGATCAGTCGCTTGTCAAACACTATGCCCAAGTACTTTACTTTGTCTTTTACGTCTACTGTAATGCCATGTATCGTGAGTGGCGTAATGTCCAAGTTAGTTCTCTTTTTGGTTAGTATTGTTAGTTCTGTCTTTGGGACGTTCAAGTTTATTTTCCATCTCGCATAATATGGGAGAAGGATGTCGAGATGATCTAGGAGTTTGATTTTTGCTGTCTGCGCGATTTTGGATTGCGAGTAAATTGCCGTGTCATCGGCGTAGAGCACTAAGGATGTGTTAGGGGAGGAGGGGATGTCTGCTATATAGTAGTTGAATAGTTGTGGGGACAAAACAGTGCCCTGCGGGACGCCGGCTTTTAGCGGCCTCACAGACGAACTTGCACTGTTTATGCGTACAGAGAGGGTACGCCCGGCAAGGTATGACTGGACCAATGCTGTCAGATACAGCGGGAAGCCAAGCTTCACATACATCTTGTACAATAGTCCGTCATGCCACACCCTGTCGAACGCCCTCTCTATGTCCAGGAGAAGCAGCGCAGTGCTTTGACCTCGGTTAAAGCCCTGCACGGTATCGTGTGCAATCTTCGCTGCAGGCATGGTAGTGCTATGCCTAGCCCTGAAGCCGAATTGCTCCATGGGCAGTACACCGAGTCCATCGGCTGCGCCGCTTATTCTGGACAGGAGTAGCTTCTCCGCCACCTTCGCCATGGTGGGGAGCAGGGAAATCGGTCTGTAAGAGCCGGTTTGCCTCGGATCTTTGCCTGGCTTATGGATCATCATGATCTCGGCATGTTTCCAAGAGGATGGGAAATGCTGTAGGCGAATGATGGCGTTTACAATGTGCATGAAATGTATGAGGGATTTCTTCGGAGGATTCCGAAGAGTTAAGTATGGCAAGGTATCATTCCCAGGAGCTTTATTTCGGGGCATGCGGTTTAATATAGTCCTAATCTCCCTCGGGGTGACAAGCAGTTTGCTCATCGCCGGCGGCGGGATAGGGTATTTTCGCGCTTTCAATTTAGATGCTATATCAGTAATGCTAGTGTGCGCAGGGATGGTATCGGGCGACTCCGTATGGAGCCCCTCCAGGAAATCAGCGAAGGCCTCAGCTTTGCCCTCGTCACTCATAATATCGTTGGCGGATAGCCGGCATGGGCGCAGAGGCTCCTCTGACTTTCCTGGCCAGGCTCCACAGGGAGCCGTCCTGAGCATTTAAGGAATTTTATAAAAAGATAGTGGCACCGTTGAATGAAGCAGACCTGGCAGAACTTAGTAATGGAAATCTCTCGTCTATCATGATAGGAGATTGAAACAGCAAGTCAATAGTTCTAGGACCTGTCCTAATGGGTTGAAACTTCAAAATGCAGCTACAAAACTTGCTCTCTCTGTTGTGGGCCCGACACTTTTATTCCCTCTGGGCTGGGAAGGCCAGATGATTTTACTATGACGAGGAAATTATACAACACTATGGAGTTGGAAGTGTTCAACGAAGGATCATCGGACCACAATCCGATTGCACTTACTATTGGTAGAGGGATGCTGGGAAAACCCAACAGAGTTAGATCAACAACAAACTGGTTAAAATACAAGAGTACACTCCAAGATGACCTTTTACCCCCCAAAATTAAGTGTACAGCACTACAGCCGATATCGACAATTATGTGGAAAAGCTAACGAATCAAATCAATGAAGCATACTCTAAGTGTACTGACTCGAAAATTTTCGTCTTGGGATCTATAGAGTCATTACCGCCTGAGCTAGCTAACGTAATTCGTGAAAACAGGAAACTCAGAAGAGTCTATACTAACCTAAGAACTGAAGAAGCTAAAGCTCAACTAAATAGACATTCAATTAGCATCAGAGTTGCGCTCAGAGAGTACAAGAATTTGGAATGACAAAGTAAGAAGACTGAATACCGCAGATAGCTCCGCATAGTGTTTAACGAAAGCATTAAGAAGACCTCCTAACAAAATTCCGCCGTTGCATGGCCCTAACGGGATAGTTTACTCCGATCTCGACAAAGCGGAAGACTTTGCCGGTACATTAGAGGTAATCTTTGTAAATAACCACAACGTGGACGAAGATGAAGATTATGAGGATGGCGTTAGTAGAATCACCAGACACTTGGATCGAATATTGCCTTTGCAAAGAATCCCTGATTTTGTCATCCCGGCCGAAATATGACTGATCACTAGACACCTGAAGACTAAAAAAAGCACCAGGATTGGGTCTAATTAAAAACAAGATGCTGAAGGAGATGCCAAAAAAGGCTTTTGCCTTCCTGGCTGCTCTGGCTAATGCTATAATAAGACACTGCTAGTTCCCGAAAGCGTGGAGACATTCTTGCGTTATCTTGTTCCATAAACTCAACAAAGATAAATTATTCCCCGATAATTACAGCTTACTTCCCGCCTTAAGTAAGGTTATTGAGAAGACTAGAGAGAAGAGGCTTCTAAAGTCATTAAACGAACTAGGAATTAAACAGGCGAGTTAATTTGGTTTTCGTTCAGGACATTTGGCATCTGCAGGATCGCGGAGTTCAGCACCGAATGATTTAATCTGCAAATGGCGATGGGAGCTGTATTTCTAGATATCGAGAAAGCTTTTGCTAAGCTATGGCACCAAGGCCTGGTCCACAAGATGATGCAGAGAGAGATGCGTTTGCAACTATGCAAACTGATCGATAGTTATCTTCGACAAAGAACCTTTCAGGTCAGAGTCGGCGGCGTGTTGTCAAACATCAAGAAGATAAAAGCGGGTGTACCTCAAGGGACCGTTTTAGGACCATTGCTGTACAGCATCTTCATTAGTGACTTCGAAACTAACCCTAATGTGTTTACTGGATATTATGCTGATGACACAGCCTTTCTGAGTCGGTGTAGAAACGTAGACTTGATCACCAATAAACTACAAAAGGACCTAGATTAGTACACTTCATGGGCGATAAAAAAAAATTAAAATTAATCCATTAAAGACCCATGCTATTATATTTCAGAAGAGAATGTTGAAAGGTAAGAATCAAGTAAGGATATTCCAACAGAGGATCCCGTGGTGTAAAGAAATTAAATATCTGGGAGTTGTCATGGACGCCAGATTGTCATTGCAACAGCATATCAAGAAGACGAGGCAAAAGGCCTGGATGTGTTGGATACAGCTTTATTCATTAGTTTCATCAAAAAATACGATGGATGTAAAATCAAAAATGTTCTGAAAGCCATTATTAGGTCTCAGATAGGTTACGGATCTCCAATATGGGGGCAACATACCTCACGAAAAAGCTAGTCTCATTGGATAACATACTGCTCAGAAGAGCAGTTGGAGCTGAATGGTATATTAGAAATAAGGATCTTCAAAAAGAACTTGAATGGACGCCTTTGATACTGTTTCTGGTTCAAAAAGCGGAAAGGTTTTACACAGACCTGAAAAGTCACCCTTGTGAGGATTTCAAGAGATTATTGGATTACGGTGATGAAACACAGCGAAACCAATACAATAGACCAAAAGATGCTATCAGAAAATTTAAGGAGTGTCAAGCCGAATTGGGATGGTAGTTTAAATATTGTAAATAATGCAGATAATGTAAATAAGCGAGCTATGATCAAACAGATCTCAAGATGTAAATAACGTATCAGGAACTTAGTAACAATACCTATTGCAGTAAAGCAATTCAGACTGGGATGCTTAGCAACATAGAGGTGCGCCAGCACCAACGCTGCAGTCAAGTCAAGTCAAGTCAAAGTGCTTTATTATAAAGAAACAATTTTAGTCCCTTTTTTTCAAAGCAAGTTAAAAATAAGTCTTTAACCATTACGATACAATGATTATTAAATCTAAGAAAAAAGTCAAAATCTTATAAAAAAACTTAACCCTAACATATGTAAAAAGCAAGACAACAAAAAGCAACAAAAACTTTTATCAATTAAAACAACAAGACAAGACGATCCATAAAAAATTTATTTAGGCTCTAGTAGGCTTTTGGGATTAACACCCTTTATAGTGCCCTTCTAAAATGTCCAGTAGTTGGTGATGCTTTTAACATTTTAGGAAGGTGATTAAATATCTTTTGCCATTATATACGATAGATCTTTGGACCATTGCCCTTGTTGGTATCGGTAAAGGCAAATCATCTACCTGCCTTGTAATCCTTTGCGGTTGGTGGGCTTGTGCAATATGAAGATTCTTCAAAATCAATGACGCAGTCTCAAGTATGTACAGAGATGGTAGGGTAAGAAGATTTAAATCAATAAAGTATTGTTTACATGACCCTCTTTGGTTAATATTGGCAATGAAGCGAACAGCCTTTTTTTGAAAGACAAAAAGTATATTTTGCAAATTGTGCGTACTTGCTCCCCAAAAGGGAATATCATACCGGAGATGTGCCTCAAATAATGAAAAATACACCATTCTAGCCATCTGTTGACTTAGTTCCTGTCTCACCACTCTCACCGCAAAGCATCCAGAAGACAACGTCTTACCCAACCCCAAAACAAAGCTGTTTATCAACCCTAAGTCCCAGAAACCTAGACATTTCAGAAGTCTGAACAGTACTACCCTCAAGATAGACATCCTCCAGATCACAACCAAATGCAAGAACATTTGTCTTATCAGCATTGAACACAAGGCGATTTGCATCACACCAATCCTTAATATTTTTTACGTCAGCTGAGATACATGAGCCAAGTCCCCCAACATCATGCCCATGCCATGATACCGTGGTATCGTCGGCGAACATTGTGAAACTTCGACCAATTTCGAGGCAAGTCAAGTCATTGATATAAATCAGGAACAATAAGGGTCCAAGAACCGACCCCTGAGGGACTCCTGCCTCCACCCTCAATGCTGATGACCTCATTGACCTCTCTCCACCCGACACAACCGACTGAGTACGACCATCCAAGTAGGATGCAAGCCAGGCCAAGGCAGTATCGCGGAACCCATAGCACTCAAGCTTTGCCAGATGTATTCTATGATCAACGCAGTCGAAGGCCTTTGTCAGATCACAGAACACTGCCGCCACAGCCTCATGCCCATTAATACCCATGTATATATCTTCCAGGAGGTTTTGAACAGCGTCATTGAATCCCCCTAGACTGTTGGAAGCCAAATTGGCATGGTGTGATGGCGTCAACGGTTTGAAGATAGTTCCACATTCGAGTCTTAACAAGCCGTTCAACAATTTTTGAAAGTGTAGACAATATAGAGATTGGACGATAGTTGGAAGGTTCTTTACGGTCACCACCCTTATAAAATGGTATTACCATAGCTGACTTTAGGCAAGACGAAAATATGCCCCTATGCCAGCCGTCATGAATGGCAAATATCAAAGTCTCCAAGGCGCAATCTGGTAGCCTTAGTAGCACCTCTGCAGAGATACCATCTTCCCCATGAGATTTTTTGTTCTTTAACGCAAGTATGGTTGCCTTTACCTCATGGAGATCTGCTGGCAGAAAAAGAAATAAACCAGGAACAGAAACATTTCTCAAAAATTCGAGAGGGTTGGCATTTGTAGCAATTCTCTGGATCAAGGTACTTGCAACGTTACAAAAGAAATTATTTAGCTCGGTCACCGGAGCATTTCATCTGGTCTTATTTCTCAATTCATTAATTATTACCCAGCTTTCTTTAGACTTGTTTAAAGCCGATGAGATTCGTCGCCTGTAGTAACAGAGATGGATGTATTCAAAATAGGCAGCATTTAGACAGGCTTCTCGCCCGTAAATGCAGAGTGACAAGGTCGCTAGACCGTTAAAGGTTTAGTGAGTAGGCCTGCGGGAGAGTCCCACACCCCCCTCTAGCCTAGGAGGGGGTGCATAAGAGAGCATTCCTCCACTTTACCAAAAAAAAATAATAATCATAAAAACCTTTACCAGCGACTGAGACTTATCACCGCAGACAGGAGCAGATTACAGCAATTAATCAAGACCTGGAGAAAGTTCAAACTTGTGGCGACCGAAATTTGGTCCAGTTCAATACAGCAAATACCTAAGCAGCCGCGTTTACCAAGGGGGCCAATACGGCGGGCCCAGACATCATTATGACAAGATCGACCACTCCTTCATCCTCGTCAATCAGACTGCTGGGTGTCTCGGTCAACACCAATATGTCCTGACATGACCACGTTGCTAACATCGCAAAATCAGCTTGGTGCGCTATTTTGCAACAAAAACTGTATACAAAGCGCAAATAAGACTATTGCTCACACATCTCGGATGTCGCACCAAAGCACCCTCTAAAGCTGCTGGATTCCATTCAGAAGAGAGCTGTACGTCTCGTCGGCTCGGAGTTGACTCGGAATCTGGACAGTCTGGAACCCCCTGTTTTACAGATACTTTCACGGCAGATGTTCCCAGGATTTGGAGCGCCTCATCCCGCTCCTGGCAGCGCACGACAGACGGCAAGAGCACACCAGTTCGTCGTACAACTGGAAACACCTAGAACATCGCTTTACAAGAACTCCTTTGTCTGAGGGCACTGCATCGCTGTGGAACTCACTCCCAGGGCATCTGTTTCCCCCTAATTACAACCTACAACTATTCAAGAACCCTGTCAATCAGCATCTTCGCACACACACCGCTCATCGAGCGCTGTGTATGCCACTGCCATATAAAAAAAATATATATGTTGTACCATCGGTACAAAATGAAATATCAAAGATAAATCAAAATATAACATCAACTTACCGCAACGCCTTATATAAATTGAACTGCGTATTTCTAACCAGAAACATCGTACCTTCCACAATGGGCTTGCAGGTAACTTTGAATGTGAACGGAAAAATTCCGCTTTCCTCCTAAAATAGTTAACAAAGAAAATATTACAGTTACGTGTTAAGTAAACGACCAATATTGGGTTCATCAAAAGTCCCAATTTTTCGAGTCATTGTGAATATTATTAAAATCGAGATAAGCTCGAGTTTTTTGAAAAACTGAATATCATCCAGCTCACGTGGTCATTTTTAATTATACAGAAAATTTCCTATCATTAGAGCTTAATTTTAATATTTTGGAGGATATAAGCTTAAAACTCAAAATCCCATACTAAAAATGATGAACCGATTCACGAGAAAAGTATAGCAACCTGTTTTGTTTCATAAATTAGTAGAAAATGCTTGACGGCGTCCACTTTTCTTTCTTTGATCTAAGGTATCCACTACAATAGCGATTGCGTTAAAAATTATCTTATAAAAAGGCATATTTAAAGACCTAATCTAGAATGTGAGCGGAATCAGACGACCAGGCCAGCAAATAAACCCACCTTTAAGTCATCCATAGATAACTCATAATCGTCGTCCTTTATATCCTGGACACAGTCCTGGAAATACTGATTGCCGTTGACCAAAACCGAATCGACCACGGCCGGGTTCCACTCCGTTAAATCGTATATTTCCAGCATTCCGATGCAAATCACCAAATTGCAGAGAGTCTGTTTTCCTCGCATTTCTTCGGGGAACCTAAAAAAAAGTCAAACAAGGAACCTTTGTAAAAAGTATATATTCATGCCAGATCATACTGATCGAAACGACACAAGGTCTTTTGAGGTTCTGGTCAGAGATAACGGAGTGAACCTAAATTTCAAACTGAAAAAACGGATATAATAATATTGATTTTGTAACATTTATGAAACGTATATAAAGCTTAAGCTCATTTAGCCTAGAACCCATATGCTGTACTAAATATATTTTATGAAACAACTGTAGAGTTCATTAGTTCCAGATCTTTCTATTGTCAAATTTCCACTAACGCAGCATCATTCAAACGGTAGATATATAGAAGATGAAGGATATTACATAAAATATTTGGATATCTTACAATATCATCGAGTAAGTAATGAATTTTCAGTATTTCTAGGTGGATGAAAATACAGATATATGTATCCAAAAGGTGCGACGATGATTTAAAAACTGATGACATACCCACGACGCAGAGAGCAGAACAGACCATGGAAATGATGAGAAACAATTAACAGGTCGAACAAATTACCTCAAATACTATACAATGCTGGACGTTCACATCGGAAAAGCCTTATCATTAAATAACCAGGACGAATTGTTGCTCATGCGAATGAGAAAAAAAAAGCATCCAAATTGTTGTTACGGGTTCGAACCTGTCTAGTATTCTGACAGCAGTATTTGAATTGACATTTAAGGATTTTAGTTGAATGTCAGTCGATAGTTTTTGACGTGATTACAGATTTGTTTCTGTTTATTAATCCAGTAGGATGAGGGAAAACAGAAGAAAACTGTTGTTGTTGATTCTGTAAGGCTTTTGTTTTATGATTAGCCAAAGAAATTCCTTGGGGTGAAAAGGTAGCTCTCGATTAGTGATTTATTTCGTAGATGAAATAGGCTGGACTGGAAGTCGTTTGAGACTCTCGAGAGAGGGTTAAATGTTTGTAGAAGAAATTTCTAACAACCGCTGTAGTGGCAATAAGCCCATTAATCCTTTCAAAATACCCAGGAAGGTTTTGGTGAACCCCAGTTATGGGTAAGCTGTTTTAAGTTGTTTTGAATGTAGAATTTCAATTATATTTTTGGGGTCGGCATTTCTGTTAATTTCATGTTAGTAGCGGGATTCCGGTAGCTGAATTTTAGTTGCGGGGTTCTAATTGTTGATTTCCTGTAGGGTAGAAAGAGCCACTTTTACTTGGAACCTGACGAATTGGAATTAACTTTATAGGAGATGTGGTTTGGAAAAGGAAATTTGCTTTGTCTGATGCTGGAAATTATTTTCCTGCGAAGTTAGCTGGTAAGTTCGAGGGGCCATTTAGAGTAACTAGAAAACTGGGCTATTGTGTTTATGAATTGGAGGATTTGGATTCGAGCAGTAATATTCCGGAATTTAAAGATAAATTTATTTTAGATTATGTATTAGCTCATGTAAGTCCAGGAGAATGTCCTTATTTAAAGGTAGATATTTTAGTTATAAATTTTTACGGTTTATTAGATTCAGGAGCGAATACAATTTTTGTAGGTGGAAAAAGATGGGATAAATATAATAAACCGGATTTTAGGAATAGCGATAATAATGTTCGAAATTTTAGAGATAGCAACAATAGAAATCAAAATTTTGGAACTAACACACGGGACACAGGGAAGTTATAGAAGGACTATAGTAATTTAAATAATAATAGGAAATAAAAGTAGGGATAATAATTCAAATAATTTTGGAAATAGTAATCATTCGGGTGATAGTCGTAGATATATGGGTAATAATTTTAGAAATTTAAATCGAAATGTAAATACAAATTCAAGAGTAAAATTATGTTTTAAATGTAATCAGCCTAATCCTTTTGCAAAAGATTGCAATTCAGGGGATAAGAGATGTTTTGGTTGTGGAAAGATAAACTATACTAAGAGAACATGTACGGATTGTAATAGATGTAATAAATAGGTCGGGAAACGAAAGAGAAAAGCTAATTTTAGGTCGAGAGTTTGCTTCTGATTTGGATTACTAACCCTCTCTCGAGAGTCTCAAACGACTTCCAGCCTATTTCATCTACGAAATAAATCACTACTCATGAGCTACCTCTTCACCCCAAGGAATTTCTTTGGCTAATAATAAAACAAAAGCCTTACAGAATCAACAACACAGTTTTCTTTTGTTTTCCCTCATCCTACTGAATTAATAAACAGAAACGAATCTGTAATCACGTCAAAAACTATCGACTGACATTAAATGTCAATTCAAATACTGCTGTCAGAATACTAGACAAGTTCGAACTTATCGAAAAAAAGATAATAGAGATGATTAACTAAACGATATTCCTTCCTAAAAATGACATTATAAAAAGGAGGATTTCCACCCGTAACAGTCACGTAATAATTTCTGGCACAATATTGTCGGCTAAACGTTAAAATATGAATAAAAGTAACTTTATCTTGAAAATAGATCTCCTGTAAAGTTAAGTGCAAAAACTGGCCGTCATCCTTCTCATTTTGTCAGGTTCCAAGTAAAAGTGGCTCTTTCTACTCTACAGGGAATCAGCAATTAGAACCCCGCAACTAAAATCCAGCTACCGGAATCCCCCTACTAAAATTCAGCTACTTGAAGCCTAAAACGAAAATTAATCCACAACAGCAACATAACATGAAACTAACACAACTGCCAAAACTCGACCCCAAAAATCTAATTGAAATTCTACATTCAAAACAACTTAAAACAGCTTACCCATAACTGGGGTTCACCGGAAAACGGGTTTTCGCTATTATAAGAAATTTTTGAAAAATTCCTTTTTAAGGTGTTTATATAGGTGAAATATAACAATAATCCGCGACCGCAGCTTAATAAAATTGTTTCTATAATTTGTTATTAACAAATATATACTCACGGGACCGGGCAGCGAATAGGGGTGCTGGGCGGGGACTCTACAGTACGCATCCAAGGAAAAATGGATACTGACAGTGTCTCTGAGAAAGTTTCTCACATCACGCACGGTATTGTGTTTATCAGTATATACATAAAAATATTAAATACGGTACACAAATAGGAATACCTAATTATTGTTTCCGTCATAATAATGTCACGTTACAAATAAAAAACGGTCAGTAAATGACACAACGCTGATAACGGCTAACTTCAGCCCAAATGTTAATAATGTTGCCAAATTGCTTTGTCAATTTTGAAATCGTTTGCATTGGTGATTGGACAATGGTAAAAAATAAATGATAAATGTAATAAAAACAGCAGCGCAGTGTTATCGTTCTAATATTTCACTTCACGGGTGAGCCTTCGCTCGTCGCTCCAAGGCGCAGGCAAACAAAAGTAACCCAAACTAACCAAACCTTAACTTACCAATGTAAAGAGACAACAAACTAAGCAAAACAAACCAAAACTAACCCAAACAAACCAAAACTAACCCAAACTAATCACGATCTCGAACTAAGTAAAGCCAACCAAAACTAACCCAAACTAACCAAAGTAAAGAGGCAAGCGTGCGCTTGTCACTTCAGTACCCCAAACTAAGCAAAACCAACAAAAATTAACCCATAATAACCAAAACTAACCCAAACAAATCAAAACTAACCCAAACTAATTAATACTAACCCAAACTAACCAAAATAAAGAGGCACCTGTTATCACCTTTCCGAACTAAGTAAAACCAACCAAACCTAACCCAAACTAACCAAATAGCCGAACTAAGTAAAACCAACCAAAACTAACCCAAACTAACCAAAACTAACCCATCCTAACCAAAACTAACCCAAACTAACCAAAACAAACCGAAACCTATCCAAACCCTAGTTAACTAAAGTAGCTACGCGATCTTGTCTGTGGTATCCCGAATTAAGCAAAAAAAAATCGAAACCAACTATAATTAATTTTGGTTAGTTTGGGTTAGTTTTGGTTAGCATGGGTTAGATTTGGTTAGTTTGTGTAAGCTTAGTTTGGGATAGTGCAGAGAGAAGCGCGAGTAGCGCGCTTCTATTTTTACTTCGCTTGGATTAGGTTAGGTTTGGTTAGTTTCAGTTAGTTTTGGTTGGTTTTTCTTAGTTTGGGATAGTGAAGTGACAAGCACGCGCTTGCCTCTTTACTTTGGTTAGTTTGGGTTAGTTTTGGTTGGTTTTACTTAGATCGGGATAGTAAAGAGACAAGTGCGCGTAGCGCGCTTGCCTCTTTACTCTGGTTAGTTTGGGTTAGGTTTGGTTAGTTTGGGTTAGTTTTGGTTGGTTTTACTTGGTTCGAGATAGTGAAGAGACTTTGCTTAGTTTGGGTTAGTTTTGGTTTGTTTGGGTTAGTTTTAGTTTGTTTGGGTTAGTTTTGGTTAGTACGGATTAGTTTTGGTTGGTTTTGCTTAGTTTGGGGTAGTGAAGAAACAAGCGCGCATAGCGCGCTTGCCTCTTTCTTTTGGTTAGTTTGGGTTAGTTTTGTTTTTCTTAGTTTGGGATAGTGAACTGACAAGTGCGCGCGTTCCTCTTTACTGTGGGTAATTTGGGTTAGTTTTGGTTAGTTTGGGTTGGTTTTACTTAGTTCGAGATAGTGAAGAGACTTTGCTTAGTTTGGGTTAGTTTTGATTAGTTTGAGTTAGTTTTGGTTTGTTTGGGTTAGTTTTGGTTAGTATGGGTTAGTTTTGGTTGGTTTTGTTAGTTGGGAATAGCGAAGAGACAAGCGCGCGTTGGTTTTACTTAGTTCGGAATAGCAAAGTGAAAAGCGCGCGTAGCGCGCTTGCCTCTTTACTTTTGTTAGTTTTGTTTAGTTTGTGTTAGTTTTGGTTTGTTTGGGTTAGTTTTGGTTAGTTTGGGTTGGTTTGGGTTTGTTTGTGTTAGTTTTGGTTAGTATGGGTTCGTTTTGGTTGGTTTTGCTTAGTTTGGGATAGTTAGGGTTTGGTTTGGTTAGTTTGGGTTAATTTTGTTCGCTTGGGTCCTCGGAGCGAGCGAAGGCCCATACGGGAAGTGAAATATTAGATCGATAACACTGCGCTGCTACCAATATTTGTTAATGACAAATTATAGAAACAATTTTACTAAGCTTCCGTGGCATATTATTGTTACATTTCACTTGTATAAATACGCTAAAAAGGGTTTTAAAAAGATCTCTTATAATAGCGAAAACCCGTTTTTATTACATTTATCATTTATTTTTTACCACTGTCCAATCACCAACGCAAACGATTTCAAAATTGACAAAGCAATTTGGCAACATTATTAACATTTGGGCTGAAGTTAGCCGTTACCAGCGTTGTGTCATTTACTGACAGTTTCTTATTTGTAACGTGACATTATTATGACGGAAACAATAATTATTCCTATTTGTGTACCGCATTTAATATTTTTATGTATATACTGATATACACAATACCGTGCGTGATGTGAGGAACTTTCTCAGAAACACTGTCAGTATCTATTTTTCCTTGGATGCGTACTGTAGGGTCCCCGCCCAGCACCCCTATTTGCCGCCCGGTCCCGTAAGTATCTGTTAGTTAATAACAAATTATAGAAACAATTTTACTAAGCTGCGGTGGTGGATTATTGTTATATTTCACCTATATAAACACGTTAAAAAGAAATTTTTCAAAAATCTCTTATAATAACGAAAACCCGTTTTCTAAATAATTACCGAAATTTCTTCTACAAACAACTATCCCTCTCTCGAGAGTCTCAAACGACTTCCAGCCTATTTCATCTACGAAATAAATCACTACTCGGGAGCTACCTTTTCACCCCAAGAAATTTATTTGGCTAATCATAAAGCAAAAGCCTTACAGAATCAACAACAACAGTTTTCTTCTATTTTCCCTCATCCTACTGGCTTAATAAACAGAAACAAATCTGTAATCAAGTCAAAAACTATCGACTGACATTCAACTAAAAATCCTTAAAGGTCAATTCAAATACTGCTGTCAGAATACTAGACAGGTTCGAACTTATCGAAAAAAAGATAATAGAGATGATTAACTAAACGATATTCCTTCCTAAAAATTGCTTTATAAAAAGGAGAATTTCCGCCCGTAACATTGTAACTGACAAATCATCGACACTGATTAAAATTAACTACTTACCTGTCCGAATCTTGATGAATGTTGCCCATCAACGAGTATAAATCCCTGTCATATTCGACATTCCAATTATTCCACATAGTATCGACAGTGCCTCTGTCCTTGTCTTCTGGATTTTTGGCCACCATTCTCGACCAGGGCAAGGGATCGGCGGTCAGCCACTCAGCGTCCTCGTGGAATGGCTTGCCTTAGAAAATAATTAAAAGAATAATTTTTGTTTATCTCGGAAATTGCGCGTTTCTGGTTCCAGTATTACAAACACGATAAAGACTAACCATATCGAAATATGATACTCACCGAATTGTTCCGGCTTTCGTGGTTTTTCCAATTCGTACTGGTTAAGTCTGTAGTTGATGAGCATATCTTTGGGTGCCTTTCTTATGGAGGTTACCTCAAAGGTGTAGAATTCGTACGCCTCGCCACCCTTTTTAATTGCTTTTTTCAGTCTTCTCTTTACACCCTAAAAATTAAGCACAGAGTATTTCGAGAATATTTCAGCTGGTATATCACGCCATACGTTACCTTCAAATCTCGACATCGCAACCACCCTGCCTTAGCTTCGTCGCTGTCCCCTTCTTCCTCTTCGTCAGTGTCGTCTCTTCTAGTTTTTCCCTGAGGGAGTCCTCGCGGATAGAATATGTGAAAGGTTTCATCAGTTGCCGACTTGTGCACTACGTAACAGCTATCAGGAAATTGTACCAAGAAATAGGACATCTTCTTGCGCAATAGTGTGTCGAGCCCTGTTAAAAGACAGATTATTAAACTTGTATGTATAACGTAAAGAAAATATAAATTAACATACTAGTAATATACCTCTATTTAAGTTCTTATTGTCCCTCCAGTTTTCGATCTTCACTCTCTTTACAATAATGTCAAAGAAGTTTTTCCGAATCAGAATGTTCTTTATGGTTCTTTTCTCGGACATTTCTAGGTCGTCAGCATGCGAATAGACGTGGTTTCCATGGTCTAACACCTAAAACGTTAACATCCGCTTATTTGCCTTTATTTTGAGATTCGAATGGGAAAGATGAATCCATGAACTAATTTACCTATTCACCTAAAATAACAGTTTGAAGGCTTTACCTCGTCAACTTTTTTTGTGTCCCACTTTTCTACTGAGCATGAAAGTAACATAAGGCAGGCGCAGATACACGCGAAATGATCCTCTTGTAGCTCGACAACGCCTGCCCTTTTTGCTTTTTCCTCTTCCTCCTCCTCCTCTCCATCTTCGGACGGAGCAAGGGCTCTGGTGCCCTCTATGATGTAGATACCTTTTTTGTATCGGTAGCTAGAACAAAGTAACAGCTCTGTCAAGAAATTGTTCATATTTAAGTAAAACTCGCAAAAAAATTCATACCCCACTTTATTTTCCGGCTCTTTTTTTTGCTCGCCGTCTGTTTCAGAGGCTGGAGCTCCGGGTGACTTTCGTCCTTCCATCAGATCCATGTTTCCATCCTCTCCCGGCTGGCCTGCCATTTCTTCTTCCTCGACTTCTTTATCGGCCTCTTTCGTCTTTTTCTTTTTAGTCAGTCTTTCTTCTGCAATAAAATTACGATAGATTAGTTAAGTTCCAGAGCTTTGTGATCGTATGTTCAAATGAAACGATTATCTTGATATGTCTGTTTTATCATATTTGAATCATTGCATATGAACGAATTTCTATCCATAGGACTGAGTAACTTTTGATTCGCATAATATAAACTATATAATCCAGATAAATCTGTTTGGTGACTATTTTTATAAAAATATGATGGCGTAGGCTGGATGCATCTTTTGGAGTTTGAATTTGGAGAATACTTATAATCTAATACTACAATAAATTTAACATAAGCTCAAACGAACTACTTTTTGCACTTATAGAACAATAGAGCCTAAATAGGAGGAAGGGTGTCCGGAAATACTGTTCGAATAATTATAAGAATGATTCTACATAAGAAAATATAAAAAATGTATCATATGAACCTGGGTCCGGAAATACATAGTTTCCAAAGTACGGTTTTTTTATTAGTATCTTAAATATCCTTTTACCGATTTTGTTGAAATTTGATACTGTTATCTCTAATAATAAGGGGCTCATTTAGCTTTAATTAGTTTAAAAATATATACCGAATATTATTCACAAAAAAAATGTGCGCCACTGACTTTTTAAATATTTTATATTTTTTTGGTATTAAGCAACTAAAAATACAAAATTTTTGTTTCTTGAATTGTTTTCGTGTTTTGCTTCGTTTTCGAGAAAAAAAAAATAAAAACCGGTTTATTACATTTCTTTACGGCAATTTTACATCAAACGCTGCTGGTGGGTAACCATTATTTTTCTGACTCTTGCTTCGGTGTCGTACGAAGCAAGACCTGTTACTGGATTTCACAGGCTAATAGAGATCTGCGTGATTTTAACTATCGCTTACCCGGTATTAAAGCATTTTTGTGCTTATTTTAATCTAGTTGCTATTCTGTGCTCCTGATACAGAGTAGCACTAGGGGTCTTTGTACCAACGACTTTTGTAGTATTTCCGGGGCGGAACCCGGAGCCACCCTGGAGCAGATGTATGTCGAGACAGACGATGACTCTATCTCCGTAATATCAGTCGATTCAGACTCAGGTCGATCCTTCAACGAGTCTCGCATACAATTGTACATAAGTAAGTTAAGAAAATATCCCAAATGCCCTAGCTGTATTGGAATGATCCCTCTACTTACGAGCGCTAGCAGCGGGCCCACACTAGACTGCAAATCGGCTATAGACACCGTTAAAACCCACTTAACAAGGGACCACAAAGCCGTCTTTAGGAGGCCTGCAACCATCCAACCCCGCGTTGATTGCGGGAATAAGAAACTAGCTACAAAAGACAACGCGAAACCTACTGGTGGCACGGGTTCCTCACCGAATTATACCAAGAAGCAAAAGTTAGGGAACGCGCCAACGAACGAAGCGCAAAAAGAAACCCAGCAAAAAATCGAGTCGAAAAAAGACGTGCAAAAAGAACGGCCTGGCGACAGCGATTCGATCTTGAACACAACTTTTGAATCCGCGCATCTTTTGCCGGAGGCGCCGGATAAAGAACCATTTAAGACGCCTTATAAAACGATTCCCTTTAAAAAGGGCATAAGGATGGTTCACCTGAATGTTGGGGGTGAACAACCCCAGGCCAAAGCAACCCCGATTCCAACAAGCAATAGATTTGAACCGCTTTCGGACACGGAAGCAGAAGAAGTGGACGAAGCGAGTAGTGTTGCCTCCTCGCAAGAGCCCGCCGCACACAGGGTACAGAAAAAGTCGAAAACCAACCCCAAAACTGCCCTAAAGAATCTGTCCAAAAAGAAGCCGTCCTTGCCACCCCCTATCGTCATAAAAGGAGGCGCGCAAGATCACGGCGTCATCAAGATGTAAGGCTACTTTCTCACGTTAGAATCTCCTGGGAAAATCGCCGAGCTACCAAAACGACAATGCAATGCAAAAGATGTCAAGGACACGGGCATTCCATGACGTATTGCCAAAGGGCTTGGGCATGCTCTAAATGCGCCGGGGCGCACCAAATTACGGAATGTAATAACACTGTAATTAAATGCGCCAACTGCGGTGGCGAACATCGCTCAATAAGTATACAATGCCCAGTATACCTATTTAAAATACAACAAATGCAGCCCCAGAACGCCCCTAAGAAGCAGGAATATAAACCAGCGCCACCCCCTACCAACCCGGCCTGACAGGCCGGCAGCAGGAACACAGCATCAGGAGAGGCCGCGAGGCAGTACACCAAGCAATTTCCACCCTTACAACGGCGAGAACACATGCAAAACGCCAGCAAAGATACTCAGGTTAGTCACAGCCAGGTCAGTCGTGATATCGTTTCTAACTCTCAATCAAACATAAAATCTCTACCCTCTGACCCTAATAATGTTTTAGGTAATTTAAACAGCCTGCAAAGCGTAGTTAACCGGGTGAATAGCCTGGTTAACTTCACAGAGCTGATTCGCGCTTTGAACGACTATGCTTCATTACTAGAGTCCTGCCAGGGAAACAAATTTGAGGTCCTTCAGGCCTCAATGAAGTTTTTCTCGGAGGACTTTGACGGGTACAACATATAATTACAATAATGCCAATTAACGTTCTGTGTTGGAACTGCAATGGCATTCGCTCCAAACTCGGAGAATTCAAAAATTACATTTATGCTAATCCTGATTTCGATATAATAGTTTTGCTTGAAACGAGAATTGATGCCAATTTCGGGCTAAAATTTTACGATCGGCACATACTGCGATTTGATAGGCCCGATCGACGCGGAGGAGGCGTGGCATGTCTAGTTCGCAGGTCAGTCCGTTATAAGCACGTCCTCGGCCTGAGGACTGTCATTGAGCATGTAGCTCTCGAGCTCGACGGTGGCCTGCGGATTGTCGGCGCATATTCACCTCCGTGTCTCCGCCTCCAGGACGAAGATGTTCTTGCTCTGCTGCCTGCCGGCAGGAAGACGCTCCTGTTGGGGGATATCAACGCAACACACGCTAACTGGCGTGGTACTTCCAACAGGAGTGGACGCTTGCTATACAGGTTAGTGGAGCAAAACATTGATCTTATTTACCATCAAACTACCAATCCCACACATTATCACGGCCCCTTTGCCAATCCATCGTTCCTGGATATTGCTATTACTCGAGGAATAACCGCTGCCTCAGCTCTCACAAAGTTGAATGAGCTCAACTCGGATCACCTTCCAATCAAGATCAGCCTGCATACCAGACTACAATATGAACAGGAGTCAATCCGTTCATATAAAAATCTTGATTGGAGGGAGTTCCGAGCCAGGCTTAATCAAGCAACGGTTGTTCCGAGACAAATAGACTCTATCCCAGAACTTGAGAGCCAGGTGCAAGCTCTAGTCACCAACATCCAGCGCGTCAGAGACGCAATCTGTCCGATTGTCAGTAAGGGACCGTTTACTGACACTCTCCCCGAACCCATCCTAGACCTAATCACCCTCCGTAACCGTGCCCGGCGTAGGTGGCAGCGAACACGAACAGAAAATGATCGACTGCATGTCTCAGCGTTAACGGGAACGATAAAGGCGAGGATCTCTACATACAAGAATGAAAAGTGGATGACTTATGTTAACACCATAAGCCGACACGATGGCTCGCTGTGGAAGCTTGCCAGGCGGGTTCGCGGAGGCGCCGCGGAATTTCCCGAAATACAGCATCGTGGGGATGTTTTTTATGACAATGGTGGGAAAGCGGAGGCCTTCGCGAGCTACCTGGAGGGCGTCTTCAGCGAGACGCCGAACTCCACGCCATTCCATAATTATGTAGATTCTGTAGTAGAACGCTTCATATCTACCAAATACCCTATCGCCCCTGAGGTACTCGACAAGCTTTTGGTCACTCCTGCAGAGATCAAGAGATCTCTTGCCCGCCTACCCGGGAACAAAGCCCCCGGTCCTGACGGTATTCCGTATATTCTTTTAAAGAATATGCCGAATAAAACCGTCATCCATTTAATGCACATCATAAATGCAATTTTACGCCTGCAACACTTTCCGCTTCCATGGAAGAAAGCGGTGATAATACTGTTTTTAAAGCCGGGCAAAGATGCGAGGCTTACGTCTTCGTATCGCCCAATATCTTTACTCGATACGCTCGGCAAACTAACCGAGAAGCTCGTGATGTCGAGAATTACCGGTGTCGTTGAAAATCTACGGATTTTGCCCCCGGAGCAGTTCGGTTTTCGCTGCGGACATAGTACTACTATGCTCGCAGCGAAGATCGCACAAGAAACTCTCAACGGCTTCAACGAGGGCAAGGCGACGGCATTACTTCTCCTCGACATAGAGAAAGCATTCGACAAGGTATGGCACAATGGGCTGATATACAAGCTCTTCGCTATTCACGGTATGCCATTACATCTAGTATCCCTCATTGAGTCGTACCTTGCGAATCGCTCCTTCTCGGTACGCGTACACAACGACACTTCTGGACCAAGGCATATTATGTCTGGAGTACCCCAAGGAACAGTTTTATCACCGCAATTATTCAGTCATTTTATAGCTGACTTCCCGTCTTATCCCTCAAACTCCTTTGCCCTGTACGCTGATGACACGGTGATTTATTCACAGTCATCAGACGTGCAGGTAGCAAAGCGAAATCTCGAACACCATCTCACCCTTCTAACCCCTTATTATAGGGATTGGAAAATAACCCTGAATGCGTTGAAGACTGAACTAGGTATCTTGACACATAAGCGCCATATAGATCTGGCGCCTATTATAATAGGCAACGCGGCAATCAGGCCGATAGATCCTGTCAAGTACCTAGGGATAGTTTTCGACCGAAAGCTCCTATTTTCCAAGCACGTCGCGGCAATTAGGGCTAAAAATATAATCACCCACAAAAGCCTGTATCCGCTTATAAAAGCGAGATCATACTTAAGCCCGACTAACAAACTGACAATTTACAAATCAATTATAAGACCGACGCTACTCTACGGAGCACCGATATGGTGCTCGGTAGCTAAAAGCTACATGAAGCACATACAGACGATACAAAACAGATACCTGCGGGCTGCTTTCTCCCTTACTCTGTTAGATAGGGTGCGAGTAACTGAACTTCATAGTATGGCCAACGTCGAGTACGTTGACCAATACATCCATGGGGTTGCATACAAATTTTATAAATACAGTATCAGGAGCACAGAAGTGACCGCAGGTATCGCGAACATAAGACATGATCCACAGCATAGACTTAAACATGGACCGCTCTACAAACATACGGACCTATTCTACGAGGAACTCAGACCACCTTGAACGAAATAACATACAACTTACAACTCATTAAAACGAACACAATACATGAACATGAACGTACTTTTATACATACACAACATTCGAAACACGATACTATAATTATAATACAAGACATAGTACCGACATACAACCAACAACACAACACATTCAAGCAACATTCCCACCGCTGCCACCGAGCCGCGCGTGCTGTCCTCAACCCCCCTCCCCCCAGGCAAGATCTGCGTGTTTCGAGCGAACAATTATATGTTGCACCTATTATGTATGGGCACACATGTTCACATCCATATGCTCATATGTACATATATGTATATATCCCCTCAACTGACATATCATGTCACTTAATTGTACATAGCGTGTATATATTGTATATATATCTGTGTTGCATGTGAGTGCCGTCTGTACCGTGTATAATGATAAGCAGGTTTTTTGTAAAGTTTTTCCTGCGTTAACTAGCTTAATCAACCCTTAAATCTCTCCTACACTCATTCACTACAGCCCTCTGGGCAAACTGAAACTTGATATTAATTGAAGGGATGAACTCTCACATAATTATAACGCTGACCTGACTGCTGGCTAACTAGTCATTAGATGGGCCGACACCAGCCCCTAGGTCGCAGGTGTTTAGGCCGCGAGTGGTGTCGCGTAATAAAAACGCAACAGATCTCGTGAGACGAGAACGCGCAGCTAGTAATAGTAAATGACTAGTTTTAAGCATAACTACTGTTTAATATTGAATAAAGTTGATGATGATGATGATTATTTTTCTAGAAATCGATGGTTTATTCTATTCATAGAAATTGATATTGTGATGATAGCCGCGGGCTAGCACCTGATTTAGTTTAAATTTGTTTTTAAAATTATTTTTAATTATGTTGGGGTTTGGAACCTTCGGCAACATGCACTAAAACTGAGCTTTATCCACAATACCGAAACAGATTTTTTGCACTCGACGCGCGTTTCGCTAACCATGTTAGCATCATCAGGAGATGATTAAAACATTAATTAATTAAATAAAATAGGAGGTCAACACATTGGTGCTGCGAACCTGGTTTCAGAAAATGAACAGCAGTTGAAGAAAAGGCCGGAAAACCAGTAAGTATTTTAAGGGGTGAAATAGGCGTGTTTCAAAGCTAGGCATGGAAAATATCGGACTTTTTGGGAGAAGGGAAGGTAAAACCAGTTAGAATTCGAAAAGTGTGTTCGTCGCAAATTGGGGGCAATTGCGTAACCTCACAAGTGAACTTCGTGCAGGTGTACAAATTCCAGATTTTTCTAGGGAAAAATTGCGTCAAAAAGCTGCTTTAATCATCTCCTGATGATGCTAACATGGTTAGCGAAACGCGCGTCGAGTGCAAAAAATCTGTTTCGGTAATCGGTATTGTGGATAAAGCTCAGTTTTAGTTATTTTTAATTGTTTCAAAAATTAAATTAGGATTGAGCTAGCTTACCAATAAATAAAATAAATTAAGTTTCGAATTAAATCGCCAAGAGAGAACATTCAAATGAAATAATAATTTTATATTATTAAACAAAATTTAAATTAATATCGAACTTTCAAGAAATAATGCCAGAATCGCGTCACAAGATCATTTTTGCCTAAGAAAAATGTACAACAAAAAGCAGCTAGCATAAGCCTTATTATAATAAAATAACTTACCATTGGAATATATTTCAAATAAACGGTCTGGTGTTTAACTTCACAAGATTCGAAATCCGCCTTAAATCGCGGTTGACTTATACTTGTGTTTTTTTTGACGACAGTATAACGCGAAACTAGATGAACTAACTAGAAAGAATATCATCTGCTGTCGAACGTTCCCACGCAGGTTCCCCCAAACTTTGTTCTAAAACGAAACCCATTGGCCAGGGGGCGTTTCTAGTAAGAAAATTCCCAGAACAAAGCCAATTGAAACGAAATGCGAAAAACCGTGTTTGCCAATTTTAATTACCTTAATTTGGTCTAGATTGGAATTTAAAAAGCATGTAGGAGCTAATTTTAATAGGGCATTTAAGTTTGGAATTTAAGAGGCATCTACCTAATTTATTAGGATCATTAAAAATTAAAATTTGGAACACTCGGCGGGATTGGAATTTACAAAACATGTTAAAACGCTAATTGCCATATTAAAATTTTCGGGGAAAATTTTAAGTGCTCTTAGTAATAACATTTAATAGCTGCAGGTGTAGAATCCAGATTTTTCTAGGAGAAAACAAGTCGAAAAAGTTGGTATAAAAGCGAAAAATTCTCTGGGAACAAGTTAGTCTGAAAAATATGGGGAACTCTGAAACGGTAGTCTGAACACAATCCTCACGCGTTGTAGCACGTCATTCTGTCCGAATGGAACTCGAGAAATTTTTAACATAAATTTAATTTACAAGTATGTTACTCTGTCCAAATGGTTACAGTATTGACCAAACCGTAAATAGTGTCTTGAAGTACTAGAGGCTCGTGGCAGTTATAAGTAATTAAGTAAATTCATTTCGTCGGCTCGAAAAATAACGTAAAGCAACGTTGTTTGAAATTCGTCTCTCGTCGAGAAAGAAGGTGGTCAAAAAACGATTAAAGCTAGGATAGCAGGTTCCGGAATAACATTAATTCCTAGACAGTAAGTTTAATTTTAAATCATAATGCTTAGGGCTCCTGTATATTTAAAAACATTTATTGTTGTATGTATTCGATAATTCAAAGAGTATCCCATGAAAACAATTCAGTGCTAGCGTCACTATGTATTTTATGTATTAGGAAATGTACAATTTGTTTTTATAATAATTCATGAATGAATTTAAGCTCTATGTAAAGTTTGCTTCAAAGTAAAACCCAGCGGGTTAAGTGTTATGCTAATGAAATGTTCTTTTTATTGTGCGACAACTGATTGTCTGGCAAACTTTAAATACCTAGGTCATATCAGAAATTACGTGAATAAATTTAAGCCAGCCACTAATTAAATAAGAAAATGCTCCCTTTAAATTGTGTGCTCCCTTAAATTCGCAATATCAATTATTATTTTAAAAAAGAAAGTAATTTGGCCTACGCTCATTTAATTATAACTAAGATTAGAATTGAGTACTGGAATGAGGAATGAAGTTGCTTTAACTTATGTGGAGAAATAGAGGTTGTTGCCCATGTTGATTAGCTAAATTATTTTCAACAAAATTGGTACTACGAACCTGGTTTTAGAAAATGAACAGCAGTTGAAGAAAAGGCCGGAAAACCAGTAAGTATTTTAAGGGGTGAAATAGACGTGTTTCAAAGCTAGGCATGGGAAATATCGGACTTTTTGGGAGAAGAGAAGATAAAACCAGTTAGAATTCGAAAAGTGTTTTCGTCGGAAATTGGGGGCAATTGCGTAATCTCACAAGTGAACTTCGTGCAGGTGTACAAATTCCAGATTTTTCTAGGGCAAAATTGCGTCAAAAGGCTGCTTTAATCATCTCCTGATGATGCTAACATGGTTAGCGAAACGCGCGTCGAGTGCAAAGAATCTGTTTCGGTAATCGGTATTGTGGATAAAGCTCAGTTTTAGTTATTTTTAATTGTTTCAAAAATTAAATTAGGATTGAGCTAGCTTACCAATAAATAAAATAAATTAAGTTTCGAATTAAATCGCCAAGAGAGAACATTCAAATAAAATAATAATTTTATTTTATTAAACAAAATTTAAATTAATATCGAACTTTCAAGAAATAATGCCAGAATCGCGTCACAAGATCATTTTTGCCTAAGAAAAATGTACAACAAAAAGCAGCTAGCATAAGCCTTATTATAATAAAATAACTTACCATTGGAATATATTTCAAATAAACGGTCTGGTGTTTAACTTCACAAGATTCGAAATCCGGCTTAAATACTTGTGTTTTTTTTTGACGGCAGTATAACGCGAAACTAGATGAACTAACTAGAAAGAATATCATCTGCTGTCGAACGTTCCCACGCAGGTTCCCTCAAACTTTGTTCTAAAACGAAAACCATTGGCCAGGGGGTGTTTCTAGTAAGAAAATTCCCAGAATAAAGCCAATTGAAACGAAATGCGAAAAACCGTGTTTGCCAATTTTAATTACCTTAATTTGGTCTAGATTGGAATTTAAAAAGCATGTAGGAACTAATTTTAATAGGGAAATTAAGTTTGGAATTTAAAAAGCATCTACCTAATTTTATTAGGATCATTAAAAATTAAAATTTGGAACATTCGGCGGGATTGGAATTTACAAAACATGTTAAAACGCTAATTGCCATATTAAAATTTTCGGGGAAAATTTTAAGTGCCCTTAGTAATAACATTTAATAGCTGACGGTGTAGAATCCAGATTTTTCTAGGAGAAAACAAGTCGAAAAAGTTGGTATAAAAGCGAAAAATTATCTGGGAAAAAGTTAGTCTGAAAAATATGGGGAACTCTGAAACGGTAGTCTGAACACAATCCTCATGCGTTGTAGCACGTCATTCTGTCCGAACGAAACTCGGGAAATTTTTAATATAAATTTAATTTACAAGTATGTTACTCTGTCCAAATGGTTACAGTATTGACCAAACCGTAAATAGTGTCTTGAAGTACTAGATGCTCGTGGAAGTTATAAGTAATTAAGTAAATTCATTTCGTCGGCTCGAAAAATAACGTAAAGAAACGTTGTTTGAAATTCGTCACTCGTCGAGGAAGAAGGTGGTCAAAAAGCGATTAAGGCTAGGACAGCAGGTTCCGGAATAACATTAAGTCCTAGACAGTAAGTTTAATTTTAAATCATAAGGCTTAGGATTCCTGTATATTTAAAAACATTTATTGTTGTATGTATTCGAGAATTTAATGAGTATCCCATGAAAACAATTCAGTGCTAGCGTCACTCTGTATTTTATTTATTAGGAAATGTACAACTTGTTTTTATCATAATTCATGAATGAATTTAAGCTCTATGTAAAGTTTGCTTCAAAGTAAAACCCAGCGGGTTAAGTGTTATGCTAATGAAATGTTCTTTTTATTGTGCGACAACTGATTGTCTGGCAAACTTTGAATACCTAGGTCATATCAGAAATTACGTGAATAAATTTGAGCCAGCCACTAATTAAATAAGAAAATGCTCCCTTTAAATTGTGTGCTCCCTTAAATTCGCAATATCAATTATTATTTTAAAAAAGAAAGTAATTTGGCCTACGCTCATTTAATTATAACTAAGATTAGAATTGAGTACTGGAATGAGGAATGAAGTTGCTTTAACTTATGTGGAGAAATAGAGGTTGTTGCCACACATTGGTACTGCGAACCTGGTTTCAGAAAATGAACAGCAGTTGAAGAAAAGGCCGGAAAACCAGTAAGTATTTTAAGGGGTGAAATAGGCGTGTTTCAAAGGCATGGAAAATATCGGACTTTTTGGGAGAAGGGAAGGTGAAACCAGTTAGAACTCGAAAAGTGTTTTCATCGGAAATTGTGGGCAATTGCGTAATCTCACAAGTGAACTTCGTGCAGGTGCACAAATTCCAGATTTTTCTAGGGAAAAATTACGTCAAAAAGCTGCTATAAAAGCGTGAAATTATCGGAGAAAGATCAGTCTTAACATACTCTTCACTTGCAGCACGTCATAATGTCCGAACTGGGACTCGGCTAATTTTTGTCAGTCTATCCGTTTGTAGTGGGTCCTTATGCGCGATTGGGGCCCGAGAAATTTATAATATTACTTTGATTTTTCAAGTCTGTTACTATGGTCACAGTATTGCCCAAACCGAAATTAATGCCTCACAGTTTAAAGGCTCGTGGAAATAACTAAGTAATTAAGTAAATTCATGTCGTCGGTCGTTGAAAATTCGTTATCCGTCGAGGGAGAAGATGGTCAAACAGGAGCAAGGGCGGCTACGATGGCAGGTTGCGGGTTAACATTAAGCGTTAGACAGTAAGTTTAGTTTTAAGTCATAATATGTAGAGTGTCTATATATTTGAAAACATTATTTTATCGTTGTCTGTCTGCAAGAATTTCATGAGTATTTTCAGTGCTGGCGCTAGATAGTAAGTTTAGTTTTAAATCATAAGGCGTAAAGTGCCTGTATATTTGGAAACAGTCATTGCTGTATGTATTCGATAATTAAATGAGTATCCCATTAAAATAATTAGTGCTAGCATACTCCGTATTTTATTTAGTTAATTCACTGTGGAAGCGATCATTGCTAATTGAATTTATTTTATTAATCTATAATTGTTTGACTGGCTAGTAAAATATAATATTCTAGGAAAGTTGATACACTGAAAAAAATGCACAGTGTCTAAATAATAATACCAGTGTCATTAATGTCTTTAAATGTGCAGGAACTGATTGTCTGGCGCCGTAAATACGACGTCATATTAAAAAATAAGTGAATAAATTTAGCCACTATTAAAATGCTCCCTTTCAATTGTTTTATTAATTTGAAAACGAAACTGATGTTAATTATATATTTAATATACCTGAGAATAGAATTAAGTACTGGTAAGAGGCATAAGGTGGTTTTCAACTAGGTTGCGAAATATGGGTGGTTGCCCAATTATTTTACGACGAAATAGGGTGTCAACACACAGGTACTGCGAACCCGGTTACAGATAATGAACAGGAGGTGAAGAAAAGGCCGAATACACAATAAGTAAAGGAATAGGGTAAATCGGTGTTCATTACAGCGTAAACTAAATATTCTTTGCATATTGCAAATTTAACTGAGCAAAATGATGCGTTTAAGATTGGAGGATTCAAAAAACAAAGGATAAAGAACTACAGTTACAGGAGGATTCATATAACAAAGTAAGAGAGAAACTTAGCCAGAAGATTCAAGAGCTAAGTGATCTAAACAAAAAATTTAATTATTACAATTAAGATGCTCGAAAAAGAAAATGACTTTCACAAAAATAAGATTGAGACTCTGTAGACAGAGAGATTGACAATGTATTTAGTACTAATAAGTAGATGTTGACATCAATTAAAATCGACGAAACTAGGTACAAATTTCATTAGGGTCACTAAACTTGGGGCCGAAGTGGGTCTATAACAATCCAAACAAAATTTCAATCATTTGTGGAGCAAAAGGCAATCAATTCCAGGGTAAGAATGAATCCTCCACAACAATATAGAACATATTTACATCAATTAAAATATTTGAAGCAAGGAGGGATAGCCTCTGCCAAAAAAGTGTAGTAAGCAATAACTCAAAAGATTTGACCAAGAATCTGATCGCAAGAGCGCATTTAAACCCAACAGTGAAATCAAATGTGCTGATTTATGGTGGTTCCAGTGCTGGGGGTTTCTCTTCTCTTCTCTCAGGTACGCTGAACTCGTATTATAAGATTTCAGGTTATGTGCTTAGTAATGCATCTATAACCGTAAATCGTAACATCTCTGTGATAATAATTACTGATGCCCGACAAAATTTTAGACACCGTCACTTACCGACTCTTTCTTCTTTACTCCAACTAATATAGAAGAGCTTAAACACTTATTCATTAATATGAAAAATAGGAATTCGTCAGGTTGGAATGGACTCTCGCTGAGGATTTTTTTGGCTTTACCTCTTGTTGCTTTGCAGGTTATGGCGGAGGCAATCAACTATTCCTTTGCTTCTGGAGTTTTCCCTTGAAGAGAGCAGTGATTATTCTTCTCTACAAGGGGGATGAACACAATTGTAGTTCTAATGTTAGACCCATAACATTACTGCCTACTATGGAGAACGTGAGGTGAGGATCGTTTCTTTTTTGAATAGGCTTGGCCTATTGAGCTTCCACCAGTTTGGCTTTCGTTAGTCTATGAGCACGGAGGATGCCATCTTTAGCTTTCTAGAACACCTTTACACCAGTCTAAACGCTGGTGGGTTGTAGCAGCAGTGTTTTGTGACTTGTCAAAGGCTTTTGACTGCGGCCCATGAAACTACGGCTCTATGGTTTTATGTGAGCTGCCCTTGAGTGGTTTCGTTCTTATCGCGTTCAGGCTGTTAAATTTAATGGTGGTACCTCTGAGGAACTTAATTTAAATATGGATGTGCCGCAGGATTCGGTACTTGGTCCTCTGCTTTTCTTCATTTACGTGAACGATCTCCCACAACTGCAGATAACCGGCAAATTTATATAGATGTGGCTCTAATAGAGGCGTATATAAGAATGCATTTGTTGAGAATAAAAAACTGGTGTGACCCAAATTTTTTGACATTTAATGTTTCTAAAACCAACATCCTTAATTTCAAATGTGAGACCAATGATATATATTTGAACAATGAACGTGTCACCATGCCACCCTCCAGTAAGTTTTCGGGTGTTTCAATAGACAAATCCCTTAAATTTGAAGTCCATATTGCAAACGTGGACAAGAAGGTTCCATCTGGCTGTGTTCTGATTTTTTTTTCTCGTAAACGAAGCAAGATACGAAAATAATTCAAGAAGCAAAAATGTTGCACTTTTATTTGCTTAATACGAAAAAAATAGAAAATGTTTTAAAAAGTCAGTGGTGCACATTTTTTTTGTCAATAATATTCGGTATTCGGGATGCCCCTGAACTTTATATGTTTAATCTAATTAAGGCTAAATGAGCCCCTTATTATTACAGACATCACTATCAAATTTCAACAAAATCGGTAAAAGGATATTTAAGATATTAATAAAAAACCGATTTAAAAAAAAAGTTTGACACCCGGTATCTTGGAAACTATGCATTTCCGGACCCAAGTTCATATTTTCTTATGTAGAATCACTCCTGAAATGATTCGAACGATATTTGCAGACACCCTGTATATTTATACCTGACGGATGTAGTCTCTTGGCTCTTACGGAACTCAAGACGAACCTTGTGTACACAACTTCCTCGTTACTCTCCCTCTTCTTTTTATTATACATTATCCTCGTCACTAGCGAATGAACGTCCTAAAATTTGATCAGAATTCATTTAAGACATAAGTACGAATTCCAGTTCCTAACTTGGGTACTCGAAGTTGACATCTTTCATTTATGCTCAGTGACTGCCGTTACTGATTCAAAGCACCTGATCTTAGGAATTGCTGAATCTCCAGAAGTTGCAATGTGAGTATGGTATCGACGTTTAAAAAATAACCGTTTGACAAGTCTTTTAACATTTATTGCAATAATCAACCCTTACTTATTTCGTTAAAGGAAAACATCAATGCTATTTATAACTACTGAATTCTCCTTACCTTAAATCTGGAGAAACACGCGGAGCCGTCCTCAGTTAATCCTTCGCTCAATCCCACTTCATTGTTTCCAAAACCGTCGTACATATAGTAAAGATGATTTTTATAGATGAGCGCACATGCGTATGTTGGCGTCACCAGTACGCCCATGTCTGATCTGACGAACAGGATTTTCTGTATCGCCAGTTCCAAAATGTTTTGCCTGCTGTAGGAGTCGAAGACATATTCGACTAGACATGCAAATTTGTTCTTTCCCAAGGATATTTGGGGGATTTCCAATTTTGATACCTGAAATGTGATTTATTTTTATTATCAATAACCAAATCAAAAGCAAGTATGCATGAACCAATAAAAGGTTGCTTTACCGAAGTTTTGGACTAAGAGCCACAAAATTAACGTTTTGGGGTTGAAGGGAATAGTTCTAGTGGAAAAACGTGCATGCAATCTTTGAGCCTCATAATGCTCAAAACTATTTTACGGGAGAGCTAAGCCAATCTATTCCAGGCATCATAAAACATCATAATTGGCACTCCCCAGTGATGACAAATTTCGTAGACTTGATCTAACTCACGTTGTTAACATAACTAGCTCATGACTAGTGCTAAAACATCAATAATCGGATATAGATATTCGACGGGCGACATCTATCGACTCGTGTGATTCCAGTAATCTGACTGAAGAAAAACCAGAGGTAGTCGCACATCCCTCCCTTGCTTTCAGATAAAACTAGTACTTCGAACACATTTGGCGCCAGACAATAATTTTCTTTGGTTATACTAGCGGCGTACGGTCCATGGAAGCAAGCAAAGCATTGCTTTCCTTAAAATTCTAGAAACAATGCTCCCCAGTTTAATACTATTTTGTCTCACGAATAATATTATGAAAACGAAATATTAATCTTGGTGTGAAGCAGGTTTCGGTATATAATATTTCATTTTTGTGATCTGGCCTTCAATGTCGCAATCGGCAATGATTTATGTCAAGAAGAACAAACGGCCCATGGCCGACTTCGAAATTGGAGGCGGGATCACCAAAATTAAATATATACTGATATCTACTTCACACTAATTATTCATAGTTATTATTATTGAGACAAAATAGTACTAAATTGGGGAGCATTAAAATTGTTTCTATTTTAAGAGAAGCAATGCTTTCCTTGCTTCCATGGACCGCACGCCGCTGGGTAATACACAACGTGTTTTGTAGTTGGGAGTTTATCTAGAGTATTAATGCCTTCTGACCCCGATTACAGAAGTTATACGTTTCTAGACAGAATTTCAAAGTTCGGAGGCAATTATAAGAGAATTGTTGAAACTATAAAGGATAAAAAAACACTCCTAGAGCTATATAGACGTCTGACACATATTTACACTGGTTGTAAACATTACCTGATCATATCTGAATTTGGAAACATTGTATAGTTCCACGCCGCATTTTAAGACGTAATCCACTACTTCAGGCGTCCAGGACAGAATGGAATATTTCTTAGCCACCACGTCCGCCATTACGCACACAAATGGAGCTATAAATTCGACGTCTTCTCCAAAGGCAGATATATTCTTCGTTCCTCTAATAATCTAAAAAGACAATTCAATATTACAACATGTTTCCGATAAGGGTAGCATCCAAAATATTCAGACCAAGTAACATTTCAACCTAATGGCAAGTAACAAGAGTTAGCAAAACAAAAACAAAGGAACAAGAATAGACTAGGCCTTGATCATGGTACAAATCTATTAAATTATATTTAATGATCGTATTCCTCACCTGTGTGTCATCGGGCAGGTCGACGAAATTCGTTTCCTTCCGAAGCTCTTCAGATTTGGTGACGTCAGGGGCCACAGGCATGTAGCTATCATCCCATTCAAATGGCTTTCTGAACTTGTTAAGACGAGACTTCATTTGTTGTCTACCTCTCACGTACGTCGGGTACAGAATCTCCCTCTTTATCGGGAAATACGTAAGTTCTGTGTTTATCTAAAGGACAAGCAAATAATATTACTTCGAGTAATATCTCTTAATTTGAATTAAATTTCAGGTTGGAATCAGTCCAACGAAACAAATGGGAGTAATTTGGTTTCCTACAATATTTAAAAGCAAATCGCTGAATGAATGCGATGTTGGAGTAATGGATGAACACATGGTAAAACTGTCATGTGTCTATAAGGATTATAATATCATTTGGTTAAATGATCAAGACAGTTTAGAAACTTACTTCTTCTGAAACGACCACAGGTACCAACGATTCCGCTCTGACCTGCGCATATTCGTCAGCGCTGTAATAGTAATCTTCGTCCTCCCCCGCTTGTTCTTCCATCTCCCTTTCAATTGCAGCTTCCAGATCTTCCTCTCCCAGTTCTTCTTCCATGCCCTCTATAAATGCAATTTATTTAATCTATTTGAAATTAAATTTAAATTTCCACTGCAACAAAAAGTAATACTGTTCCGCATCCATATTTCATCGTTTCAAATAAGTCGAGAGGAAATGTGATTTATACATAATATATTGTATTTACCTCCCTCTTCCAAGGGATATCCTTCGCCGTACACTTCCTCTAGTTCGATTTCTTCTTGAGTGAGTTCAAACGAGTCCAAATCCATGAAGGGTATTTCTTCCTCGTCTTTTGGTTGAGCTGGTCTTGGCGGTAAAATCTAAAAATATTGTATTATGGTATTCCCTGTAGTAAAATATTAAAACAAAATTTTCAAGCTAATATTGTTACTGAGAGTGACGTCGGCGTCGTTTGACAGCAATTTTTCATAAAAGTCGATACTTTTAGAAATTCTTAAATCTGGCAAAAAACTAATCCAACGCTAAGATGTTTTAGAAATGTTATTTAAATGATGTGTATAAAGTGTGGCCTAATAGAATCCAAAATTTGCACCTGTTACATGTTGAATATTAGTGAAAATCTACCTGCGTATCCGACAAACTTGGCGAATCCAAGTCAGCCACAACGTCCCGATCCACTGGTTTCTGCGCCAAAATGTCTGCTTTAGGGGGCATTCTGTCGCCATGAAGGAGAGGTGGTATTTGTTCCAATGCCAAACTTTGAACATTTGATCCTGAAATGGCCATGAATGAGCATTTATCGAAAACAATATGTGCATTAGAAAAACATTGAAATAGCATGAGCATCTTGTCAGCTATTTTATACCTATTTTTAAAAATATGGACATTAAAAGTTTTCATGGTAAATAACGCAACATATCTGACTGATCCAAATGGCTTAAAATTTCTAGGCCCTATTGAAGTGGGCTACCAAATTCCGTTAAAATAGGAGAGTTAGTACGCTACAGCTGAATAGTTATTCCCTCATCTGATGTACAATTGTAAGAAAAATCAGATGTATAATGCTTTACTATGGAAGAACTAGGCAGCACTGAAAATTTTAGATTCCTCAACTCCTTCAATAAATTGGCCGAAAACCGAGTTTCTTTTCATTTCAGAACATGAATAAATTTAACTCAATAAAAAATGAACATGGGTGAGTTTGGGTTAGATAATAGGTAAAAAAAAAATTTAAAAATATTTTTCGAAAAAAAATGTAGAAAGTGTTATAAATATTCTCACCAATCTCAAGCTGATGTGGGAAGAAACTTATCTAATAAAGATTTCTAAAAGTTAATAATGGTTGCATGTAACATAAATCATTAAAATTTAGAAGCAAGTGTGGTGAAAGTAAATATAACAATAAAAGAATTAATGGGCCAAATACAGGGTGTTTCTTGACCTCGGTAAAAAAATGAAACTGGTGACTTCTCACGTAATTTTAAGATGAAAATGTGATATAAAATTTTTTCGAATGTCGCTTAGCTTTCAAAATACAGGGTGTTGCAAAAATTTATTTTTTCGTGATTTCTCTTTATCAGTAAATAATGAGAAGCGACATTCGAACAATCTTTGCACACCTTAATAAAGGGTTTCAGCACTTTATTTTGTATTCACGCAAAGCCTACTCGTTTATTTAAACAACAAAATGATGAGATTCTTGTGACGTGAACAAGAAAATAATTTTTTACTCGAAAACTGTGAGAGATACGAGAAAAATGCAAGAAACTTAATTTGCTTAAAATTAACTTTTTTATCAAACAACATAAACATTTTGAGTGTTTGACAGGCCCGTATTATTACTTTTTGCGAAATTCTAGTAGTCGTTACCCGGATCTCCGCCAATGAACTAGTTGAGAATGTCAACATGAACACAAAATAAAGTGCTCAAACCCTATATTAAGGTGTGCAAATATTATTCGAATGTCGCTTCTCATTATTTATTAATAAAAAGAAAACAGGAAAAAACATTTTTTTTCAACACCCTGTATTTTGAAAATGAGGCGACATTCGAAAAAATTTTATACTACATTTTCGTCTTAAAATTACGTGAGGTTTCACCACTTTCGTTTTTTTACCGAGGTTAGGAAACACCCTGTATTTAGTTTAAATTACTAGTGGATAGATAGTTTAGATGAAATTGTTCAAAAATATAATAACACAAAATATTTTACAATGGACAAAAAGCCACGCGGATTTAATATAAAATAATGAAAATGACATAAATCAAGTTATAACAAATTATTTCTGTTTACGCCAATGAATGCGCCTTCCCCTTTGTAAAATTATGTCAAG
>MU184423.1:205385-216467 GCA_016904865.1 Pissodes strobi | reverse complement strand
TCATTGATCCAGTGCATTAATCAATACAGCCACTTACACGAAACAATTTCAATCTGAGGTGCAGAGTTATACATTTATGAGTAGCTGACCAAGAACAAATGATACATTTAATAGAAATTTGATAAAAGTTATCGATAAATGTTGTTGTTGGTAATTAATGTGTTTTTAAAATATGTTTGGAGTTTGGATAATGGTTATTTATGATAAAAGTGTTAAAAGTAAGTTTTTAAGGCACGCATGTGGAAACGAGTGCTTTAAAAATAATTTTAACACAAATATCATACAATATTTTTTCTACACACGGCAATAAAAAGCATACAATAATTAAAAATTAAATATCTAGATTCTCTTATAACCAGGTAGTTTGTTTGTTGGCTGATTTGTTTGCAGAAAAATTGAAAATTTGAAAGTCCTTTCAGTTTAGCGTAAATCCTTTATTATTATTGTCTTTGTGTCAGTTTTATTAAAATGGTAGCGCTGGCTGTTGTGATTTGCAAAAAATACAAGAAATACAAGATCTCAATCCACTTAAAGACATAGAAGAAGCTGCTAATAGAGCTACCTTGGATTTACTGCCACGAAAATCAAGAATTCAATATGAGATTGCTCATAATAAATTTATAAAATGGTGTGAAAACAAGGGCGTTCCTGGAAAGTATTCCTGGCCACGATACACACATCGTGTAAATAACGACGTAGATATCAGCAAACATTTTAAACTGATTGCCTACTTGTAGCATCAAGGAGAGGGTTACCAGGCCAAAAATTTAAACATTTTTACTAGAGACCAAATTGAACAGTTTTTGAAGTGCGCACCGGACGATGAGTACCTTCTGATGAAAGTAGCTAGGATTGAAGGAGTATTTGGTGCTTGCTGCAGTGAAGCTTTGTCAGTTGAGTCTTGCCAACGTGGGAGATATAGAGACTTCATTAGTTATTAAAATATCAGATATGAAAACCAAGGTACCACAAAATTTCACTATCGTTGAAAAATTTTATTTGGATGTTTATCGAAAATATACTGATCTTCGTCCAGCAGATGTCGGACATCGGCGGCTCCTCCTAAAATATGTAAAAGGTAAATGTACCAGAAATCCGATCGGAATTAATACGTTCGGAAAATTTTCTGCTCTTATAGCAAGATTTCTACAAATTTCAACACTTCCAAATTTGACACCCTATACGGGGCATTGCTTTCACCGTTCTTCTGCGAGCTTACTTGCCGATGCTGGAGCAAATTTGACAACAATTAAGCGGCATGTGGGATGGAAATCCTCCGCAGAAGGTTATATTGTGGATTCCTTGGAAAAGAAACGACATCAGCCGATGATGCTTCAACATCAACTGGACATGGTGTTGTTTCTGTTCAATCCTCCTCAACCACGAAGAATAGCAGAACTGAGGAAGGAATTCATATTTCAAGTTGTTCAAGTTATACTATTAATATAAATAAAATAGAAATGTTTTTTCAAATTTTTTTTTTGAAAAAAATGCCATTTTACTTTTAATGCTAGTGCCTTAAAGTAGACAAAAAATCGTACGATTTTTCTATACCGAAATATTTCAAAAAATGAAGATGTTTTTTTTTAAATTAATTATTTTACCTAGCGGTGTATAATTTTAAAAATTTTATTTGTACTTTGGTGATAAGTAAGTGGACCCCTCTAATCGTTTGGGTAATAAAAACGAAAAACAAAATTCAAAAATATTTCTCGAAAAATTGAAATTTTTACGCGAATACTTTAAAAAGGGGTATTTTGGTGAGGGAGTTCGATTTTTTCATCTAAAAAATTGTAGGATTTTTCTGCATCAAGATATTCCGAAAAAACGGAAATTTGAACGTAAAAAATACTTTTCGAGGAGTTCGAATTTTTATCAGAAAAAATCGTACGATTTTTCTGTACTGATATATTTTGGGAAAAAGTAAAATTAAAAAAATATATTTTTTTTACCACCCTGTATATGATTTAAAAAATTTTATTTGTACATCGTAACATGTAAGTGGATCCCCCTAACTGTTTCCATAATATCGAATCAAATCAAGCTTTATTATCAAGAAATACAAATTCCTATAAACAAAGCACTAACATACAAAATAATAGATACAAAACAAAATAAAATAACAGATATACAAATATGTCCGAACTACATCTAGATACATAGGAACGTTTACCATTACCAAATACATTAGAAGTTTTCCCCAAGAAACTCGGCAACGCTATAATAGGCTCGGGAAATAAGCAATCTTTTAACTCCCCTTTTAAACCTCCTATCATTCTGCATCCGCTTTAAGTGGATGGCTAAGTGATTAAATAGCTGCCTATTGTTGTAAATGACAGAGTTCTTTGTTCGTGTAGAAGTGGGTATAGGCAACGGTAAATTACCAGCACTCCTAATGGGTTAATGATGTATGGCATTTGTGTCACTCTTATATTTTTTGTGCATTAAGCAAAAAGATTCCAAAATAAACAAGGCCGGCAATGTTAGTATACCGTGCATAAGAAAAAGTGGTTTACACGAATCTCTCGGACGGGCTCCACACATGCATCTAACCGCTCTTTTTTGTAAAACAAACACGCCATCAAATAGTCGCCTTGAACACACTTCCCAAAAATAAATTCCATACCTCAGATGCGACTCGATCAGTGAAAAGTATGTATTCCTAACAACGTGAGCTTCCAGATTTTTTGAGACGACTCGAACTGCATAGCAGTTTGAAGCGAGCCTCGAACTAAGCTTGTTTATGTGGCCCTCAAATTTAAGTCTGCTATCGATAAAAATACCCAAAAATTTATTTTCCGACAAGTTACTCAAGCTCTCACTCCCCAAACTCACAACATCCAAGTTACATCCAAAGGACATCATAATAGTCTTCGATACGTACATACAATACAAGCGGTTTGTATCGCACCACTGCTTAATCTTTGCCAAATCAGTGTTTATAGTTTGGCCGAGTACCGTGACATCCTTATTTTGCCACAGAATGGTTGCGTCATCCGCAAACAGGGTGAACTGTCCAGAAATGTCCAGACCCGAGAAATCATTAATATACATTAAAAATAGTATCGGGCCAAGATCCGATCCCTGAGGCACACCATAGTCCAGCTTCCGTTGTTCAGAACTGCACTGATTAAAAGAAACACTCTGCAAGTCTTTCCGTTAGGTAATGAGTGATGTCCCTCGAAACCCATATGACTCAAGCTTCCACAGCAGTATTACATGGGCCACACAGTCGAAGGCTTTCGACAGATCACAGAACACTGCTGCGGCGGTCTCCCCATCGTTGAGTTCCAAATATAGGTCTTCCAAGAATGCAAACACCGCATCCGTCGTCTCCTTTGCAGTCTGGAAACCAAACTGTTTAGGGCTCAATATTTTATTGACCTCCAGGAAGGAGACCATTCTTGTTTTGGAAATCTTCTCAACGACCTTCGATAAAGTGTGCAGAAGAGCAATCGGTCTATAGTGTGAAGGACATTTCCCATCACCACCCTTAAATAATGGAATAACAGTAGTAATCTTCAAAGAAGAAGAAAATGATCCACTAAGAAAAGACACATTAATGCATTCAGCCAAGACCCCCAAAACCGAATCCGGGAGCCTCAACAATACTCTTGCAGAAATATCATCCCAACCCGATGTTTTACCATTCCTTATTTGCCCAAGAACTGCTCTTAGTTCCAAGGTATCAGTCGGTGCAAAATAAAAGGAATCCCTTACAGACACATTCTTTAATAATATTTTCTATAGTCGCTATATAAATTTTTTCGAAAGTGAATCCGCTAGAGAGCAGAAAAAATCATTCAATTGATCAGGAGACAGCGCAAAATCTGACCTGTCATGCCTACTCTTACCCCTAATTTCATTGACAATATTCCAAGTTTCTTTTTGTCTGTTTCCGGAAGAATTAATTCGATCTTGGTAATAGATATCTTTAACAATCTTTATGGTACGACGATAAATCATTCTATATCTATTAAAAAATGTAGTGAAGAATACATTGTCAATGAAGAACTTCCTAACATAATGCAGACAACGCAGATTCCTGGAAGAAACTCATATTCCCTTTGTTGCCCAGGGCTTTCTAGATGTATGCCTTAAATATTTAATTGGAAAACAGGAATCAAAACGCATGCACAGCCCCGTATGGAAAGCGCCAAGAGGATCGGTGTCACCCAAGACGGACTGCCAATCATCACCATTAAAAACCTCCGCGAACCTATTATAGTTCCGCGGTATAAACAGTCTACCCTTTCAAAAATATTTTTCGAAAAAATTTAAATTTGTCTAGAGTACCTTAGAGAAGGGACATTTGGGCGCGGGGAGTTCAATTTTTTTAATCCAAAAATTCCTACGATTTTTCTGTACCGAAATATTCCGAAAAAAGTATTATTGTTTTACCACCGTGTATATAATTTTCAAAATTTTATTTGTACGTCGGTTACATGTAGATGGATCTCTCTAACCGTTTCCGTAAAAAAACGAAAAAGAAAATTCAAATTTTGTTTCAAAAATATTTCTGAAAAATTGAGGGGTAATCAAGATTTTCATTAAATCGGATATAATTCGAAAACCGTAAGAGGTAGAAGTCAACGGTAAATGGGAAAAATATGGGTCTCATGGGGTACTATAATGTGCCGTATCCCGTCTGATCGTAGGACGTTTCGTTTTTTTGCAAATCGACCAAACGTGATTTTTATATTTTCTTGTTTTTCTCGGTAACCGAAAAAGATATCTCGAATCGGTTTGCGCCATATGTAATATAGATGTTAGCTAGAATACCCGCCGTGACATTTCTCCAAATATTTGAACACTTCATGCATGATACGATCGATACAAATAAGCGACCGGGCTGACGATAAGATTTATCGTAGATATCAAAAATTGTATCTTGTCGCATTTGTCTAGTGGAAAATACATACACTATTGTATTATCACTGCACTCTTACCAGTTTCGAATATGGATGGATCTGGCGTCTCGCCCATAAGCAAACTACGCATGGCCAAGGCTGAATAGTCAACAGTGACGGGTTTTTCCGTGGCCGGTTTCTTGCTCTTCCTCATCTTATAGGTCTTGAATTCGTCCGGGGGAAATTCGTCTAGAGGAATGTGTTTTGGGAAACGTTGAGATTTCACCTAAACGTTTAAAAAAAACAATAATAGGTTAGTTCACAAAGCTCTTAAAAATTTAACAACAATTAAAGGCCCTCTAGCGAAACTAGAACAAGACCGTGATGGATATGATGAACAAGCATTGGCTTTCAATATGAAGCCTGATAGTGGTCTAATTGACATGAATCAATCAATCAATCAATCAATAGTGGCATAAAAACATACTCACAGGATCGCGATGAATCTTACACACTTTCAAGGCGTGAATATTGAAAACGGTGTCTTTATCATCGAAATTGTGAGTCACGACATCCACTAATGATTCTATGTTGGCGTGCATAGACACGCATGCATATCCATCTCTGCATCGATAACCTAAAATGAGGAATGACGTAAATAATTGTCATAGGGTACTTCATAAATCATTCTATGATTACTAATTGAATCACGATTGAAACACAACGTTTTGAAAAGCGGGTATCCGTACAAAATCAGGAGCTACTTTTCGTCAAAGAATATGAGTAGATTGAACTAAAAAAAATTACCTTCAATTCCTCTTGTGTAGGGATCAAAACAGAAAAACATGTTTCTCTGCTTCCAAATGGCCAAATTCGCGTTTCCAATTTGCACTATGGCATTCGTGTTCGTCTGGAAGAACTCTTCCAAGGAACACTTCAGCTGGCAGTTGCATTTTTCGTACATCATGTCGACCATTCTGTTAGCGTATATGTATATTTCAACTAAAAAGTAATAATAATTATTCTAGGTAAAAATTGATTATAATAATTCCAAGCAATATCACTTAAAAACCAGAGAAAGTTGTTTCCCCAATAGCCATATACATAAAACAGGTATGATTTTGTTCTGTAACAAAATATCTCAAAACAAGTACCTATATAAGGTCCGACTGTAAAGAATGCTGGAATTGTATTCAATTTCAACTCTGTAATGGCCTCGCACTGCATACATTCTATGTACAGCTGGTTTCCAATAATCATTATTTTGTCGACAGTTGTTTTATGCCAGGCACTCGGAGGCGTAATTCTCGAGTAAACCTGGAATAATAAGAATAATTTAGAATGAAGCAATTATCAAAATTTGACAGAATACGCACAGGATATCGGAAAGACGAAGCAGATAAAGAGGCCACATTAGAAATTATACAAAACGAAAAAATCTGGTTCCTGAGAGGTGCTGTCGCTGCGTACAGTTACACTAGAATTCAGGATCTACACAATATGACTGGCGTTGAATTAGTTAATGAATACATCCAGCATATCTCGGAGAATTTCTTTTAAATATGGTCTACTGACTAGAAACCTAACCAATCTCAGATACGACCCATATAGGCGCATTATACATGGGCCAATATACCGTAAACTTCATTTATTCCACGAACCGCTACACCCACCGTAGCAAGAGATCATATGAGATTATGACATCATGTCACCAGTCTCTCCCTGACGAATAGGGTAACCTAACAAAGTTCAAGCCAAACAAATATTTTGAAGATTTTTTCATATATAGTTTTTCCTTCAAAAAATAACTCACATTTAAAATCGTCCTGCAAATAATTTCAAATTTGTACCGTTTCACGACACTGACAATTCGTTATAGGGAGCTGGGCTCCAGCAGAAGGAAAGGTTGTAATGTTACAATAGAAAATAAGGATTTATATATATATATATTAGACCAATAATTGTCTACCTGTTGATACTTCACGCGCCCTGTTCTATAAACTCTTATGTAAGTGTATTTGCGAGCATGATTAAGTTAAATATACGTAGATCTATTTGTTATAATTGCTGTAATGAAAGAAGTAAATAAATGTTCAGGTTCAAATTAAAAGTAACTTCGAAAAGGCATTAATTCATTCGTGGCTTTTAGCAGGTTAAGTCACCACTCGGACATGAATATATGTGGTGAACTAATATCTTCACTTTTTTCCTTGTCAAGCAATGACTTGCATTTTAGTGGCAATACCATAAAGCACGTTTTTAAGGTATAATTACCAGACAAACTACGGCCATCGGCAAGCTCTGCTTGTTTCGTGTGAAACCGAAACATTTGTCTCCCATATCGTATGATCCCAACAGAATAGCTTTGTTCTCATTTAGGATATTGTAATTGCTTCTGGCGTCCAGGCCAAGCTCCTTTTCTTCGTCATCTTCCTGATCTTTATTCAAAACCTTTAATAAATATTGTCAAAAACTAAATTAGTTAGAAACATCAGCAATGATAAGTGGCATGATATATTTAAAACTAATTAATAGACATAACAAGTACTATTACCTTGTAAGTTTTTATAGGATAAATGACAAAGGGCCAATTCTGCATCCCAGATCTTTGCAAAAGCACAGTTACTATTGCAGGAATATCGTAGAAATTCGCCATTATCGCGGTTCCGTTCGGCGAGTAGTACAAGTCCTTGGTCCTAGGCTTGCCGTCGAAAAAGTAGAAGTACTTATCTTTCCATATGGCCAAGTTGGTGTCTTGCGTTTGCAGGATTCCCGCTTTCTGGCGGGCGAAGAATATCATAAGCGCCTTGGTGAGATTGAACACGGTCCTATCCGTCGACTTTATGAGGCCAGAGATTTCAGGTTCTTCCACGGTGAAACGCAGTTTTTTGTCTCCTAAAAGGCGAGGTGATGCAGTAATCCTGTATACACAAAATTGTTCAATAGTACTCTAAAACTCCAGACCCCCATCTCACTATCATAAGATAAAAACTTACTACTCACTTATGAAACAGTACTTATCCAAATCCTCCGGCTTCAGCTCTTTCCCGAACCGATGTACGTGCAAACTGTTCAAGCTGCTCAAGTACAGCTGGCTTCCCACGTCCAATATTTCGTCTATGTTTTCGGCGCTCCATTTGTTCGGGTGCTTGAGGAACGAGTAGCAATAGGCCGCCACCGGAACGCAAATTCCTTGCATGTTCCGAGATCCATCCGGTAAATGTTCATCGCCTGAAAGAGTTTATGGTAGGTGTTGGCATTTCAAACAAAAAATTGATTTTATACACATATTATAATATGTGAATAACACACACGAATGAGTATGCTCTTTATTACAACGAAGAAAAATCCCCTAACTAAAGTACTCATATACATATATCTATCATTGAGCAACTTTTATAGTATTATGATGCTGCAAAATGGCTGTGACCTTGAAAAATGCGTCAAGGTCAATAGAAGGGGGAGAACCTATACCGTCAATAATACCCTACTTAAACGTTTTTTATTTTCAGAAAATTGATTAATTTTTGCTAGATTTACGTGAAATATGTGCGATATAACTTATTATAATAAATAACAAGCTTAATTGCTCATAAAATTGACTAAAACTCATATATTTTTGAAAATGTATTACACATTAGTAGGGTATTATTGCCGGTATGCGTTCTCCTCTACCATATCGACTGACGTCAGCATACATCTAAGCTAATGAAACCTAATTATTTGTAGATGAAGATCTGTTTTTCTCCTGTAACTTGTCATCCACTTCAAAATTACTGCGACCGTTGCCTTATACACCCAAACCAACGTTGACTATTGCACTTTTTGAGACATAACCGCTTTTATTATTGCGTTTTCGAACATTACCTTGATGCATGGTCCCCTGCTTCGACCCAAAATAGAACTCCTTCAAGGTCGGCTGATAAATGTTTGTAAACGAATGGCTCTCCAACGTCCCCCTTCTGAACCGCCTTCTTTTCAGCTCGTACCTTTTGATCTCAGATTCTCTCCTAAATTTCTGGGCGTACTTGTCGAGGGCCGGATGCGTTAATGAGAGTTCCCTTTCTATTTCGTAGTCTCTCGTTTGGTACGACGTAGACTGGGACATCTAAAAAACATAATACAGCTTAGAGCCAATACTTCGTCTTATCGTGACACGATCGGGCAAATATTTCTTACTAAAAATTGACCCAATGTCTAAATTTGTTTATTTGCGTGAGGCTGAATTTAAACATGCGAATGCCAATTTTACATTACCAAAGACACTTTTCTCCTAAACTGTTTGGTCAAATAGTCTTGGGGTCCCATATCGCCCTCCCCATACTCTCCGAATATCATGTCCGCTTCCATTTCCTTCTCAATCATCGCCATAAATTCCTCTTCGGGTAGCAACGCTAAAAAAGACGAAATAGACAAAAATCTCATGGATTTTTCGGAAATCTTTAAAATATGACTAAATGTTATTCTAGACATTAATAAAGTCATATCAGCTGAAAGACTTCTTTTAGAAAATGGAATCAAAATTCTAACACCAAAAAACATCTTTTTGAATGCACATGAGTAGACTATTTCATTAGTGTGACAGAGTTCGACATCTCTAATATTATAAGATCTACCAAAGAGTGTCTTCCCACGATAAATCTAATCCTGAAGGAAGACTAAGTAGTATAAATCATACATTTCATACGTTATACCTTTTCCACCGCCAGGTTTTTTTGGGCCTTTTCCCCTTTTAGCTTTCTTTTTCTTCCTCTTTGCTGCACCTTCTTCAGTAATATCGCCCAACTGACTCGAACGTTTAACTTTCTTTTTTCTGCTTCTCCTATTAAAATTTAGTTTTAATAGTTTCTAAATAGTACATAAAACAAAAATAATTCAAACATTAGCTCCCTCTCTCTTTAGAAGTAATATTATGGAGTCTATAAAAACATTAGTAGGAACGGTGCGATAGAATGGCCTGCCCAATATCCGAACTTGACGTTATTGAGTAGGTATAGTATCTTCGTTCTGCATCCTCCACCGCGTGGAGGGATGCGCAGTAGCAAAAATCGTTCACGTGGGCTACGCCATTTTTAAGGCGCGGCACCAGACATTTGACAAGTGACGTTTGAGAGATGACATATGACAAGCATCGTCCACGTGACCTACTCCATTTACCCCGTAGCTAATGTGGCGCCATCATCAAGCCAAAGATGCCTAACCACTACTAAGGTGGGTAGTTTTAGAAATGAGTTTAGCCTAGTCTTATGAGACTCTATACTAACATATGTCAATATTTACATCATATAGATGCGTTTCAAAAATGTGTAGAAAATTCATTAATTTCAAACCAAATAAAAACGCCATTTGAAAATACACACCGTATACATTTACCCAATCTCTTAAAATTACATAAAATTCAGTTAACATAATCACAGTTATTTTTCCAATAGTATAAGTGTGGTCGTCGCATTTATTTAAGCAACAAAATAAAAATGTGTATGAAAATAAATGGTTCCAGTCAGTCTAAAAATCTAATTTTTGATAAACAAAAACTATTTGCAAAACATGCTTACATTATATTAAAATGTAGGTGCAAAGTTCTTATCAAATTATGTATTCAAGCAATTACTTATCTACCAGCCAAACTAAAGGTCAGATGTAATTTAAATAATATGTCGACAATATGTTTTAAATAAATTATCTCTTCTGCGTTAGCGAAAATTATGGTTAATATTATGAATAAATTATTCCTTCACCGAACCAACGAATAATACCAACCGCATCTACGAATATTACCTATCAAGCTGGTATAAATTCGGAAAATTTCCTAATGTGAACACAATTCAGCTCAGTTCTCTCGAAACAACACAACTCAAGACCTCCGGCCTGTGACTTTGTGATATTTTGTGTTTTTGTGGTGTTAAATTTATACAATCGGTAAGTTTCATAAATAAATTATATCAACTTGGAATTAATCATGTAAAATAAGTTCCAAAATACCCCAATTATCCAAAAATCGATTAAATTTTTTAGTCTGTTAAATACCGCGTCAGGGAGGAAAAGGGGCCTTATATATCTTTTGCCCTGGCTATATCAAATACATGTATAAACCTTATAAGCACTACAGTTCTCTTATAAAAAAAATTATATAAAAATTCTGAATCGATTTTCTGGTTCGCTGTAAAATTCCCTTTAATTTGATATATAACTTGATATATTTTGAAGCGATTTTAAGTTTTTTTTTTTTTTT
>MU184423.1:192026-204985 GCA_016904865.1 Pissodes strobi | reverse complement strand
CCCAGGGCCACCCAGCGCCCGGAGATCCGAATGGCCGGGGAGTTTACCTCCGGAATATTTTGATCCTGGAAGCAACATCATGTCCATATATTCCTACTGTGAAACCCGGGATCACCAGCGCGGAAGCGGAACGTGATTTGGGAAAACCACTTAGCGCTCCCCAATTCTGGTGGGGTGGTCTTTCACCGGACGATGCGAGTAGGCTTATGCATCTACCACCTAGGGCCGCTTCCACTCGAAGCATCGGCCTCAGGCTCATTCCTTTGGAGGTCCCTAGTCTGACAGGGGTAAAAATGGGGTTTGTTGGATCACTCCCCAGTGATCAGCTCCAAACTTTGTACTTTGGTGTTCTCCAGCCTGGAGGAGGACGATGGGATTTGATGGGCCACATCCCGTGGCAACTCGGAATGGTGGGGGCGTCACTCCCCGTAATCAAACTGCTCTCACCAGTTTGACGTTCCTGCCAGCCGATACAATGCAGCCCCTCTTGTCACAAACTGTCATTGATCGGCTCCAGACTTTGTACTTTGGTGTTCTCCAGCCTGGGGGAGGACGATGGGATTTGGTGGGTTAACGCCTTTTGGGCACTATAGTTCCCTTATAAAAAAAATCATATAAAAATTCTGATTCGATTGTCTGGCTCGCTGTAAAATTCCCTTTAATTTGATATATAACTTGATATATTTTAAAGCGATTTTAAGTTAACACCTTTTGGGCACTATAGTTCCCTTATAAGAAATGATATAAAAATTCTGAATCTGGTTCGCTGTAAAATCCCCTTTTATTTGATATATAACTTGATATATTTTGAAGCGATTTTAAGTTAACGCCTTTTGGGCACTATAGTTCTCATATTAGAAATGATATAAAAATTCTGAATCGATTTTCTGCTTCGCTGTAAAATCCTAGTTAATTTGATATATAACTCAATGCATTTGGAGCGATTTTAAGTTAGTGCCGTTTTTCGCGGTCGGCGCATAGATCGAAATTGGTTTTTCTCTACAAATAGCGCCAAAAGTGTTTTGACATCCCGATCGATAACCATCTTTGACAAAAAAACATGTTCAGGCCGTTTGGGCCATTACTTAGACAAAAAAAAACATGTGTTTTCAGGAGATGTGCTTTTTGATGTATGATCTAACATCAAATTTGCAGTTTAATCGTATGGTGGCTAGAACTAATGCATAAATCAAGTAAAAAGCCAAATATTTGGCTGAAACCTGTTATTCTACCAAGAACTTCAAAATTGCTGTAGGGTTTAGTGTTGCACGAGGTTTGCTTCCCAGTGTCAGGATAACGAGTAAATTGAATCTCCCAGAAGAAGAAATATCTATATCTATCACCGATCCTGACTGGTCATTCTTTGTTGCTTGCTGTAACTTGATCGTTGAGGTGGCTGTTGCTGATAAAGATTATAAATTCAAAAATGACTGCCATGGCGCTGAGACTTTTATTTTGGGTGCTTTTAAGTTATTAGACGAAGTAGTGATTAGAATGCAAAGTTCAGAAACTATGGCTACTTAATGTCTTTGTTTAGATGGCTTTAAAGATATTTTAAATATTTATGATTTAGAATGTTTTAAGTTAAGATTACTTAAGGAATTAGATTTAAGGACTTTTTATGATGATGTATTAAAATATGTAAAAGTGTCTAGTATGACTGAAGATAATTGTTTAGATATAATCAAACAGTATTGTAATTTAAATACTACCGACTTATCTTATTATATGTTAGAATATATTCATATTAATCCACATAAAATTGTTGAGGATGTAAATAAACTCCGCAGTATGGATGCTTAATAAATGTATATATCCATGTATTTTGTGTTTTATTTAGTCACAATCGAAGAGCGCTCGAGGTGACCCCACGTGCGCTGCTCTCTTGAACTTAGGCGAAAATAGCGAATACCGGCCAAGAAAAAAGCGAACTAGAAGAAATACGAAGATCAAGCCATGGCCGACGGGGACGGCGATCCCCCAGGCGGAAAAGCACCCACCATCGGCGATTACCAGGAACTGCTTAAGCTTAACGAAGTGCTTAATATGGACCTGCAGGCCTCAAGACTTAGATTGCACAAAGCCATAGACGTATACGAGGAGAGACTGAAGAAACACGAAGCCAGAATCAAGGAACAGGACGAAACTATTGCAGCTCTCAAGGAGCAAATGTCAAGGTATTTAAGCCAATCAGCTTGCAAAACCATCACTAACACCAACTCATCTACACCCAAAATGGACATCTCATCAAACACCTCGTCAGAGGCTTCTGACAATGAGGAATTCACTACAGTAATAAACAAAAATAAAAGAAAATCGTTAAAGACATCTAAAAATTCCGAATTTCCCGACTTACCTCCATCGAAACACCCCAAAACCACCAATCCTTCCCAAACACCTAAGCCTAACATGGTCGAATCGGCCTCCTCCGAGGGTGCAGCTACCTCGAAGGCCGCTCCGACCACCAGGTCGCCTAATTCTGTTGCAAAGTCTAATATGATTCCTAAAACGGTTGCGTCTAATAACCAAGGCCCTTCAGGCCAAACGCAAGGCTCTTCTAGCCAAAGTCAGGGCTCTTCAAGCCAACCTAGTGCACCTAAGTACCGAGTGCCACCCATTGTCCTAAGAGACAAGGCCAAATATTCGAACATTGCCAATTATTTCAAGGCCAATAAAATTAACTTTGGCAAGGCCTCCGTAGTGCCGGAGGGAGTTAAGATCTTTCCAGATACTCCGGCTGACTACCGTTCTATAACTAAATATTTTGAAAACAACAAGATCCCCTTCCACTCTTACCGGTTTCCGGAGGAGCGAACACTCCATGTAGTTCTACGTGGAGTGCTCGAGGACTGGTCGACCGATAAGGTGAAGGGGGAACTGACTAGTCTAGGATTCAATCCTATTAACGTCGTCAGATGGTTTAGTAAACTAGGTAAACCAATGCCTCTTGTCTTAGTTATCTTACCAATAAGCGAGAAAGCAATATACGATCTTAATCTCTTAGATAACATAACTGTAAGAGTTGATAGTCAACGCACCAAATCTCGTGACACGCAGTGCCACAGGTGCCAGTTGTATGGTCACTCGGCATTCAAATGCCAAGGTGACCCTTTATGCGTTAGATGCGCTGATTCGCATCTAACCAGTGAATGTCCTAAGGGCAAGGAGAAGTTGCCTGACCCAAAATGTGCACTCTGTGGTGGTGCACATACCGCGAACTACTCAGGTTGCGAGAAGCACCCCAAAAACATACGCTCCAAGGCCACGGCAACTCCTCCAGGTCCTCAGGGCACCAGGTCACCTCTAGCGAGCTTTAAGTGGGGCTCGCAGGACAATTCTAAATTGGCTGCTACCGGAGCGCCACATAACAATACAGAATTCAATCCGCAGATGTTCGAATTTATATCTTCCATGCATGCGTCCATGCAGACGTTCATGCAGTCTATGCAGAACCAATTACAACAATTCATGAAACCTATGATTGCATCTAACAACAATGCCCGCGGTTAAATTTGACCCAGCTTATATTTCAGTGGTTACAGTGAACATCAATGACATTAAAGGCAAGAAGCCTGAATTGCTTAACTTTCTTGAAAACCATAACGTTGATGTGCTTCTTATTCAAGAGACATGGCTCAAAGGCCAGCGCTTCACAGTTCCAAATTACCAAGTGTTCCGCAATGATAGAGTGGGTAGAGCCGGCGGCGGTACATTAGTTCTTATTAAGAACTGCTATACTGCTTGGGCTCTGCCTGGTCCTCAAAATAACACCATTGAAGGCACCTACGTTAAGATCAAACTTATGCAAAGCTTTCTAACTGTCGGCTCGGTCTATTGTAGCCCAAATGCCAACATAACGGACCAGAACCTAGCGGACTTACTTACTGACGACAAACCAATCCTCTTAGGCGGCGACTTGAACGCTAAACACTGTGAATGGGGCTGCAGGATCAATAACACCCGTGGTCTCGCCGTGAGACGGCTTGCGCGGCACCTGAACTTCGCAGTGTTGGCGCCAAGAACGCCTACTCATATCTGGGACAGGGGCGCCTCCGAAATTCTAGACATTTTCCTAGCAAAACAGACTGACGTCACGTCGACTCCAATCGCGATTCCGGCCCTATCTTCAGATCATCTCCCTGTGCTAATTGAGTACGGTAATCCGCTCTCAAGAGGGCAGGGATATGTATCAAAGACTTGCCACAACTGGCATAGGTTCCAAAACATTCTTAAAGACTCTCCTCCGATAGACGACATACCAAACGTAGACGCTCTGGAGAGGGCAGTAGACTAGTAGACTCACTGACAGAACTAATAACTCAGACAGTAGCTCTAACCTCAATCACTAAGACTTCCAAGTTTTCGAAACATGGAAGACTACCGTCTGAGATCATGTCCTTGATCCGTGAAAAGAACAGACTCAAGAACTTGGCTCGTCGGACTGGTGATCCGGCGGTCAAGGTCAGAGTCAACGTTCTTACTCAGCGAGTCAAGGATGCGATTTCGGACAAAGTGAGCGAGGATTGGACTGCCAAAACTCAAACTATAACTCACGAGGACAACTCAGTGTTCAAACTGACTCGAGCACTAACTAGAGGCAGCAGAAAACCGCTGCCTCACATAACTAACGACAATGTCACGTATACAGACCCACTAGACAAAGCCGAGCTGTTTGCGGAGGTTCTCTGTGAGCAGTTCAGTGAAAACAAGGACGGCCACACGGCCAAACATGACAGAATCCGACAAACAGTACAGATATTCGCGTCCATGCCAGTGGGCGCGAATCAGATACCGAAAACCGCACTGACTGACATTCAAGACATTGTGCGGCAAACTAACACACGAAAGGCCCCAGGGCTAGACACAATAACTAACCTCACGCTGACTAAGCTACCAGACAACACACTCACGGACCTTGCGACAATCACGGACGCAATTATTACTCTCGGCCACTTTCCAAGCGCTTGGAAGAGGGCCAAGGTCATACTTATTAAGAAAGGCAACGAAAGTCCTAACAAGGCGAGTAGTGACCGAGAGAATAATACTTAAACACATTAACAGATTCATAGACAATACACAGGTCCTACCCCCGGAACAGTTCGGATTCCGGGCAGGGCTTGGGACAACTAACCAGACGGTACGACTAGCCTCTGACGTACTCAGAGGCTTCAACAAACGTTGGCACACAGGTGCATTATTCCTAGACGTTAGAAAAGCGTTCGATAAGGTTTGGCATGACGGTCTAGTCATTAAAATGATTAGACTAGGCATGCCAAATCAATTGGTCAAAGTAGTGCAATCTTATCTGCAAAACAGATCTTTCGTAGTTGCCTTGGACCAGGTAGAATCACATCACAAACCCATCAGTGCTGGGGTCCCCCAGGGCTCGCCACTGTCGCCGGCTTTATACAATATCTTTACGCACGATATCCCTAGAACGACAGTCACAAAACTCTATCTGTTTGCTGACGACACGGCTATAACTGCCACGTCTAGGAAGCCTCGCATCATATTATCTAGACTTAAGAGGCACATCAACGTCCTTGAAAGATGGCTGCGGGACTGGAAAATTAAACTGAACCCGGGGAAAACCCAGGCAGTGTTCTTTTCCAAGTCCCGTCTTGCCAACCCTGAAACCACTCTAAGATTGGTTGGGTCGAAGATAACCTGGCTGAGGCAAGCCAAGTACTTAGGGCTAATATATGACAGAAGGCTTAACTGGACACAGAACACCAAAAAGCTCATTAGCAAGGCCAATAGCCAAATAGCGGCGCTATATCCTCTGCTAAATTCCAAGAGCAAACTCAGACTCACTACCAAGCTATTGTTATACAAAGCATTCATACGCTCTGTCCTAACTTATGCGAGCCCCACCTGGAGCATCTGCCATGACCATCAACTCCTAACTATCGAGAGAATCGAAAATAAAGTTTTGAGAATCATACTAGACGCCCCCAGGTGCGTGAGAGGATCAATCCTCCACCGCGACACGGGCCTAGAGACATTCGAGTCTTTCAACTCTAGATTAATAGGCAACTATTTTGACAGAGTTGGAAGACTTAATGCTCCGATCCTTCGGCAGTCGCTGATCCCCTCTCGCCCTGGAAGCACTTACAAGGTGCCATTCGATTATGTTAGGTTCCACAACCTACTCTGACACACACACTCAAGTACACATTCATCTGTACACCATCACAAACACTACATATTCGCTACACGCTAGCTGATTAAGGTTAATACTCTGTAACATAGCGAGAGCTACCGAAGTCATGTCTATCTATGAAAGAACATACAAAAGAAGTTATAGGCATGGCGTGACTTGCTACCTAACAGAACAGTTGTTTTATTTCTTAGTATACACTAGCTTTTCACGATGGCAAGTTGTTTGCTAGACTTTTTATCTGGTGTTAAAAATATAAAAGATTATAGCGTCATCTGTCATCTGTCAGACGTTACTTGTCAAATGTCTGGTGCCACGCCTTAAAAATGGCGTAGCCCACGTGAACGATTTTTGCTACTGCGCATCCCTCCACGCGGTAGAGGATGCAGAACGAAGATACTATACCTACTTTATTGGTTTATTATGGTCGCTGCTTGAATCGTATAAATGCGAATTCAAGGACATTAAAGACCGAAAACATAAGAGTGCAGAGACAGAGAAGATCTTAAACACTGGAAAATATAAACACATAGTCCGGATCCAATGTGCATTTTGATAAAATAATTGTCCCACCATTAAGGCTCAGCCTACTGTGGTAATAAGGCAATCGTCAATTTTTTAGATATACCAACAGGTAGAAAGTGGTTAATATGTCGAACACATAATATATAGAATGTCCTACATGTAGCTCGTCTAGAATTTAACGGAGATTTCATAATTGACAAGAACTAAGTAGGAATTTAGAACCTTCAGCAAACACAGTTTTATCCACAATACCGAAACAGAATTTTTGTTCTAGACGTGTGTTTCGGCAACCATGTTAGCATCATCAGGAGATGATTAAAACTGCGTCGAGTGCAAAAAATTCTGTTTTGATATTGTGTCTCATTTGAGATTATACAGCTGGGGGGCGCTAGACTCGGACTATATCTAATCACCTTTAAAATATATTACATACGTAGAATCAGGTCTAGGCTTCCTGCTAAACACCAAATCGAAACTGTCATAATCGGTCGTCGTCTCCTTCGGCTGCGTTTCATTGATAAATATCCCGCTTTTCGGCTTCTTCAGGGCGAGCTCCTCGCTGGTTTGGGGATCGGGGTAGAGCCAGCTAGCGGTGGGCGTGACTTTTCGGGGGGCTACTTTGGCGCTCGAGGGTTCCGGGGATGGGATATCGAACTGAAAAATAAATACTTAGATAATTCGATTGAATAAAAGACCAAATAACGCACCTTTGACTACCATTTTGAAAGTTTTATACCTTATACCGGTGGAAGCTTAAACGTAAAGAGGAGTGTAGTTTTAGCTTAGCTGAACTATTAATTAAGTAACTGATTAATCAAGGGTGTATTTCGATTGGCTTTGTTTGGTTCCTTAATTTGATGTGGAAATAAAAACATAACTAGATGGCTACGGAAGATTTATGAACCACATGCAGAAGTTATTCGTGACAACGAAATTGCATCAAGCGGACGCAGTTCTCGGATTTTGCATTTTCTATATTAGCTCAAATGTGACCCGTGGCGTTGTTTTAGTGCGCATAAATATAAAGTTGATTTACTTCCCAAAGTCATCCTAAATGTTGGCGGGTCCGTTTACATCAGATGTTGAATTCAGGTCAATCCGCAATCTGTATACTTAATACCTAAGCATCGAAATATTTTATTTATATTTATAATTACTGTTTATGCCGGCTAATCATTTCATACAAAAAAAAATAAATTTTTAATGGAACTGATTTCGTTTACACGATAAACTTTATTTCAAAAGCAAGGTATGTACGTCCTACGTACCTCTGTACTAAGCTTTTTCCCGGGAATAGGGTCCGCCATTTTGACCGTTTGATATTTGCAGAATTTCTTGTACGTGTAAGCCCTGTTCTTCTCGTAGAACTCTCTCTGCTTTTTCGTCTTCGGAACAATGAATTTCGGGCGTGGCTTACCTTCCTCGTAAAGGCTTTGTGGAACATATTGAAGGTCGATTCTTGTTCTAAATAATCAAAAAAAGGGCTTTGATATTGTCGATTTTATAGGGCATATTTTAATCAGAAAATATGAAAGTTTGCTTCATTATTTAGTTCAGTCATTTCATCATAAATGTACACAAAACCCATCTAAAAAGACCCTAGTGAACATGCAGGTTGTTAGTTACAATGATAACTGAGATATAGGCTTATTGAACTTGAAAAACGCCCACCGTTCAACCGTGATGTCATACTTGGGCAGATCACGATGCATCGTGATGGCCGATGTAAATCCAACCAAACACAGGTGCGATAATTGTGTCTCTTTTTAACTCATAACTAAATAGAGATCTAGAACCAAAGTAGGCTACGCAAGCCAAGGTAGGTAGATGCTCTACTAACCTTGTGTGCAAGCAATGTTTGCGACACAGTGGTTCCCGAGAATAACAACCGCAGAGAAGCGACAACATAAATCCCTCCCAAAAATTTGGAGTGGGAGGTAAACCGGCCAACTGTCATCTCCATGTGCTTGTCAGTTTGTTTAGTCCGAGATTTGTTTAGTACAGTCGTTGACGACAAAACTTTTGCGTGAACGCCAATTTTCTTTTTATGGTAGGTGCGCCTCATGGGGGGGCTTCCTTTTAACATAATATGGGGGACCTGGGCTCTCATTTAAGGGGGATTGTGAGGAAAAAGGTTTTTTTTGCGAAATCTATGCAACGGAGGCTCGAACCGAAAATCTGACAAGCGTTGACCCCGTGTCACAGGGTAAAAAACGTAAAAAATTGTTCGGAAAGTTATTACAAGTATTATAAAAAGAAATAAGAAAAAAAATAATAAAAAAAGGTAAAAGATTGTTGGGAAAGTTAATAAAAGTATTATAAAACTAAATGAAAAAAAAAATAATAAAAAAAAGGAAAAACTGTTCGGACAGTTAATAAGAGTATTATAAAACGAATTAAAAAAAAAACTAATAAGAAAAAAAAATAAACTCGGTTTTCGGCGAAAAAAAGTTGAAAATAAAACAAAAAAAAATTAAAAAAAGGCTCGAAACCGGGGGCAAAAGTTGAGAAAAAACTATAAAGAAGATAAAAACTCAATTCCCAATATCTCTTTCAGAAGTCGCACTTCAGTTGTGTGCTTATAAAGGTGAGGGATATAATTTTTTTGTAAAATATTTTTTTTCTACTCTTATAGTAAACACTTTCTTACGTACAGTTTACTTAATAGGTAAACAATTCTTACACACAAGTATGCGTAAAGAATACTAACGCAGAGTCATACGTTATAATGCATAGTGTGCCAATCAAATTCGGTTTTAAACCGCTCAAATCGCGAGACGTCGGCATCGCGTACCTGTGCTTTGATTTTTTGGCAATTTTTATTGTTTGTAAAGTTCGGTGTTCGGTGACAGCAACATTATTTAAGAGTCGATGTTCAAATCGTTAATAATTATTAGTATTACTGGCATTTTAAAAATAGTCTTAGAAAAAGTATAGTACACTGCTTGAATGGAAATTTGCTTATTACAAACTCGTTCGATTACAGCCCACGCTCGCTGCGCTCGCTCGTGCAGTAATCTGTTTGCAATAAGCTACTTCATTCTCGTTATGTAATATACTAGTGTGAACTGTGTTTATCTTCGAAGATTAGATTTGGTTTCAACTTATTTTAGTCATTTGAAACGGTTCCGAAACCTTATAATCAATTTTGATAGATTTGGTTAGTTTGTGTTAATAGACCAATCAACTTTCGGTAAGTTTCACCTATTCTCAACTTATTTTAGTCATTTCAAGCGGTTCCGATACGTTATAATCAATTTTAATACATATGGTTGGTTGGTTTGGGCTAGTCGTCGAATCAACTTTAGGTTAGTTTCACTTAGTCTCAACTTATTTTACTTATTTGAGCCGGATACCATACGCTATTAACAATTTTAATAGATTTGGTTAATTTGGGTTAGTTTCACTTATTCTCAACTTATTTTAGTCATTTGTAGCGGTTCCGATACGTTATAATCAATCTTAATAGATTTTGGTAGTTTCAGGTAGTTAGTTGTCTAATCAACTTTTGGTTAGTTTCACTTAGTCTCAACTTATTTTAATCATTTGAACCGGTTCCCATAAGTTATAATCAATTTTAATAGATTTGGTTAGTTTGGGTTAGTCGTCCAATCAGCTTTCGGTTAGTTTCACTTATTCTCAACTTATTATAGTCATTTAAAGCGATTCCGATACGTTATAATCAATTTTGTTAGTTTGGGTTAGTCGTCGAATCAACTTTGGGTTAGTTTCATTTAGTCTCAACTTATTTTACGTATTTGAGCCGGTTCCGATACGCTATAAACAATTTTAATACATTTGGTTTGTTTGGATTAGTCGTCCAATCAGCGATACGAAAATTTCGTAACACGAGACGAAAACATAAACCATGTCGTGATGAGACCTTGAAAAATCACTCTCATGAAACCAAAGAAGTGTTCACTGCAAAAAGGTTAGAACGCGACAAATCAGCAAACTCTGAGTTAAACCGTTAAATCCTAAAAGATAACTACTATTCATAATACATTTCTAATAAAGTAACTCATATATCTACATGTCATTAATTACTAGTTTTATCGGTGTATAGCATTTCTTTTCCCTTCATTACATTTATCTCAGTGTATTAAACCGGTCATCTGTCACATATGACAAATTGAACTTGACTCTCCAACTTCAAAGGTGCCTACGGCTTTTGTCGCTTCTCTGCGGTTGTTATTCTCGGGTGGTTCGGTATCCCAAGAATACTGGTCACCCAGCGGGATGTAACATCCGAGTGCAAAATTATTTTGGATTATGGGTGTAGTCGTAAATTTTGCACAAATATTTTTACTTAAAACAAAATCAATATATTGTCTTGTTATTAATTATTTTATGTTTGTTATCAATTTTCTACTCTAGCAGGGAAAAAGTTGAATTAATTTTTATATATTTCGATAAGAACAGAATTATTCTACTGACCCTGTTCGCAGATATTTTATTCTTAACCATCTACACGAGTCCTTCCGCCTGACTAGTCCTGGGCCTGCGCGCGCATTACAATGTTTACATTTGTACATTGTATTTTTTTCAGTTCACGCATAGCCCTCCGCTCGCTTCGGGGCGCAACCAAACGAAACTAACCCAAACTAATCCAAAGCATGCCCAAAATAATAAAAAAGTTTTACAAGCATAACCTTAAAAAAAGAGACCGAGCCAACAAACAGCGTGGACGTGAAAAAGTTAACTCTTCAAATTAATAGAATTAAGTCAATTAAGCTATACTAACACCTTGCTCTGTGAGTAAGACCCATCCATTCCTTTTAATTTTTTTATTATATCTATTTGGTTTCAAAATTTTTAAGACTCAATTAAAGACATTTGCCCAACACGTGGTTGGGGAAATAGGGGAGAATTCTAGGGGGGGGGGGCATTGGGCCTCCCCCAATGAATATAATTATTAACGACTAATAATCAATATTCTCAATTAAGTTCAAGTAGTTCTGCTGCTAAAAAACGAATAAATAAATATAAACCTAACAGTTTGGGATCTTTTACAGTTACTGTGCAGGAAAAACAGAGACAAAACATTGGTAATTACCATCCTATGGCAATCGCCAGGGATTTGGCCAGTTGAAATATTGACCATAAAACAGGGCCCTTGAGAACGGGTAAAAATAGAGTTACGATAGAAATCAAATCTCCGGAAGCAGCTAATAAATTGTTCGGAAATGAAATTTTATTGAGTAAGGGCTATGATATATTCATACCTAATGTGAATGTCAGCTGCAAGGGAATTTTTAAAGGTATTTATAAAAAGCTCTCTACGGAGGAAATTATTAAAAATAGTGAATGATCAATAGGTATCATTGATGTAATGAGATTTGGTAGATCAAAAGGCGGAATACCATAAAACTGGCTCATGTCTGTTCACCTTTGAAGGAAAAATATTGCCCAATTCTTTGTTTTTATTCAGATTGGAGTGTCTGTGGAACCGTATATATGGTCATGTGCAATCCCAATGTAGAGGTAACCGCAAATGCCAGAAATGTACAGTTGTTCATGAAGGCAACTGCACAGCCCCATATAGGTGCTATCATTGTAACAGCTCAAACCATTTATCTACCAATCAAGAGTGTCCTGAATACATACGACAAGAGCAAATTAGGTTTTATATGTCTATGAATGCTATTTCATTTTATGAAGCTGAATAATAAGTTCCTAAGATTAAATAAAAAACACTCATTTGTAAGGTCTCCAAAAGATTTTCCTGTTCTGCCGCCAAAGGAGCAGGTTACCATTCCAAACTTTGCTGCAAAGGATGATAATGTAGTGCGTTTCACGCAAAATATGCACAATTATTCACAGATGCCATCATACAGCAGAATTTCAACTAACAAAAGACAGAAAATCAGAACCCCACCTCCACAACCCGAATACAGCAGAGAAGAACATCAAGCTTGCCTAATACAGCCTTTTGTAAGATCTAAAACTACACCAATAATATCAGGTCTATCCTCCCCTCTATACATTCCGGAATCTCTTCCGACTCAGATCTTGCAAAACAATTTTAGACAACAAAATGTTGGCAATATGCTAGAATTTATGGGATTTGGAGAGGAAACCCTCCAACTGTCAGGGGGACAAAAAATATATCATGAGTTTAGTTCATCCTAGGGGTACAAAAGATAGAGAGGAGGGTTATTTAAACCCTAGTTGGGAGTTAGTATTCAACGAAAATATTCAATGGAATATTAGGAGTCTTTGTGCCTACAGTAGGAATATATGGACATGATGGTGCTTCCAGGATCAAAATATT
>MU184423.1:177341-191626 GCA_016904865.1 Pissodes strobi | reverse complement strand
GTGCAGTTTACATCCTTGAGCCGGGGCCGAAGTGGCTCTATAACAATTCAAACAAAATTCAATCATTTGTGGAGCCAAAGGCAATCAATTCCAGGGTAAGAATGAATCCTCCACAACAATATAGAACATATTTACATCACTGTGGAACTCACTTCCAGGTCCAGGACATCTGTTTCCCACTAATTACAACCTACAAATATTCAAGAACCGTGTCAATTAACATCTTCGCACACACACCGCTCGTCGAGCGTCATAGGATCTCCCTTTAGTGTGTGTGCCACTGCCATAAAAAAAAAATAGATCTAATTTACAAATTTTTATTAAAGAGTGTTTACCTAATATTGTAGCTTTAAGTGAAACATGGTTAAACCCAGGAATCACTGCTAATTACCCTGGTTATATATCTTTTAGACGGGACCACCCATACAGCAAGGGTGGCGTTGCCCTTCTAATCAGAAACAATCTTGACGTTAATTAGTACCATATTGATGATTCATTTCTGGATCAAAATATGCCAGTTCAGTGTATCAAGATTATAAAGCACAATATTTATCTTGCAAATTGTTATATTCCCCCCAATGTAGATATTGATTATAACTCTTGGAGACGTCTTATTGGCTCCATTCCTAACCCCAAAATTATTGTAGGAGACATGAATGCAAATCACCCTTTATGGGGGAGCTCTATGTCCAATTGGAATGGGAGGGTTATTGGTAATTCCTTGGAACAACTTCATATGGTAATATTGAATGATGGAAGTGTAACAAGATTAAGTTCACCGAATTTAAATATATCTGCAGTTGATCTTTCTTTAACCAGTGTGGCAATAGCGAATAAAATTTCTTGGTCTATCTTGGAGGACTGTGGTAATAGTGATCATTTTCCATAATATTGAACTATAATACAGATGCTTCGTACACACCTTTGAAGATGTTTAAAAAAAGCCAAATGGGAGCAATACCATGATAAAGTTCTGATATCTCTTTCAGAGGTAGATACTATAAGCTATGAGGAATTTCAAAATGTTATCAACTCTGCAGCGGACCAATCTATCCCTGTATCTAAGCCCTCAAATCACAAATTTAAACCGTCAGTCTCATGGTGGGATGATGAATGTACGAATGAACTCAATCGTAGAAGATTCTTTATTAGAAATTTGAAATATAATCCTACCTTGCAAAGGTATCTTCAAACTAAAAAGGTGATTGCTGAAACAAGATGTCTCTTTCTTAAAAAAAAGCGATTGAGTTCTAAATCATTTTGCTCTACACTTAACAGACACTCTTCTCTGGCAAATGTCTGGCAAGTTATAAGAAAGTTTTCAAGGAACCATAACTCTTCAGGTAGATTCAGCCTCCCTGACTCAAATGTTGCTAAGGATATCCTGGGTAACTTGACTTTTTGTCAACTGCATCCTAATTTCAGCTTCGAGTACCCTCTAGAACCTCCTCATAATTTCAGTTTATTGGAGTTGGCAAATGCTATACATAATAGAAAAGATTCTGCCATAGGGCTAGATGAAATCTCTTATTCTATGATAAAAAATTTGCCAGATAAAGGAAAACATTTTATAATGATTGTTTAGAGAGCGGAATAATTCCGGAGGAGTGGAAATCCGTTTTGATACACCCTATTCTGAAAGCCGATAAGGATAAAACTGTTGCAAATAACTATAGACCTATAGCGCTTAGTTCATACCATGCAAAGCTAATTGAAATCATGTTGAAACATCGCATAGAATGGGAGGTAGAGAATGGGGGCCGGCTGCCTAAAACACAGTATGGATTTAGACTTGGAAAGGGATGCCTAAATTGTTTAGCACTTATCTCATCTAAGATTAATTGTGGGTTCTCAAAGGAGGAATTTACACTGGCTGTTTTTTTAGACATAACTGCTGCATATGATAATGCTAATGTACATGTTTTATATCAAAAACTTAGAGCTTTGGAAATCTCTGTACTTGCATCAAATTTAATCTTCAATTTCAACATACCTCATCTTATAGGAGAAATAAACTCTTCTATGATAGAGCTACAGCAGTGGTCCTTGGCCCATTATTTGTCCCTATCTACGCAGAAATCTAAAGCCATTCTTTTTCGCCCTGGACGCACGTCGACCAATTTGGATCCAATTATGTATGACAATACAATCATTCCTTGGGTGAAGGAAGCTAAATACCTTGGTGTGACGATGAATGAGAACTTGAAGTGGAATAAGCATATATCTGATGCGCAAGTTAAAGCTAAGAAAGGCGTTAATGTCATGAGAGTAGTTAGCCGAGTATGGTGGGGGGCAGACCCTCTAACTTTATTGCATATTTATACTGGTATTGTAAGATCTCACATTAAATACTCGGCTCAACTTTTCATGCCAACATCTAAAGCACTATTACTTAATCTCGACCGACTTCAATATGAGGCACTAAGAGTGATCACGGGATGCATAACCCCCACAAATACCCTACTAGTCGAATATAGTGAAATGTCTCTGGAAATGAGAAGAATATACTTGTCTCAAAAGTTTACATTGAACAACCTCTCAATTAGCAATAACCCAATCTTGAACCTCCTCCAAAAATTGATGTCAGTCATGGATAGTGCAGACAGCAGATATTGGTGAAAAAAGGAACCCCGAACTTGACCCGAGAATATATATTAAAGTCCAGGAATCTCTACCATGTTACAGATATAACTTTCTCACCCAGTTAAAATTGGTTCCCATTTTAAAATTGAATATGTTCAAAGATAATACTCACAGCAACGCCCTATTTTTGGAAAAGGCAAATGTTAATGCAGCCTCTTATACATGGATCTTTACTGATGCATCTAAGGACCTTAATTCCAACACTGCTGGATATGGAGTCTTTCGCCCAGCCAATAATATAAAATTTTCTCAAAGATTACCGAATGAAATCCAAATTTGCTCAGCTGAGATTATTGCAATTAATAAAGATCTGCTCCTTTGTGTAGAACAGGGCATTAGGAAGGCTGTTATATTCACAGATTCTAGCAGTGCAATCCAGAAGATTAATAGATCAGGCATATCGACTAAATTAGACCACATTTCTTTTTCTACCAAGCAGATGATCTTAGATGCAAACGCTACCATATCCGACATAAGGCTTTCATGGATTCCCGGACATTCGGGCATTCATCGAAACGAAGTAGCAGATCAGTTGGCAAATATTGACAGAAATCTAAGAGTTCCTAAGGGCGTCAGACTAGATAAATTTGATCTAATACCCTATATTAAAACAAAAGTTCAGGACAAATGAAGACGAGACTGGAAGGTTTCCACACAAAGAAAGGGCGGATGGTACGCATCAATATTGAGTGACTTCCCTTTTACATCTTGGTTCAAAAGACTCGCATATGTTGATAGGAGACATACCTATTACTACTATTATAAGGGTGAGGACTGGACACTGTCTTTGTCCAGCTCATTTATATAGATTAATGACCCAAATTGTGATTGTAACACAGGAGTTGCTGATCTGGAGCATATTCTTTTTAATTGTCCCATTTTAGATACGGACTTTTACCAGGAGATACGGGAGATGGGAATGGACAGTCTTAGGACTGTCCAATCTATTTTGTCTAACTTAAACAGTTTTAACTCATGGCTGAAATAATACACCGAGTGAACTAGCAACAAAGTAGGCGGCGCAGGCAGCGTTTCCTACACAGTGGTTTGGTATCCTAAAAATACTGGTCACCCAGCGGGATGTAACATAGTTCACCTTCGCTACTGAACGCTACGTTTTCATAAAAGATAGGTTACAATGAAAAATATTCTGGATTATGGAGTGTAGTCATAACTCTGGCACAAACATTATTCATTTATTTAAGTTTGTTATCAATTTTCTACTCTAGCATATACAGACGAGTTGAATTATTTTTTATATATTTCGATAAGAACAGACTTATTTTAGTGATTCTGTTCATGAAATATTGATGAGGACGTGTCTAAATGAAGAAATTGCATCAAATTGGTCTTAACTAAAATATGTTATTCATTGAGTTAATTGGGAACTTTGGTGGCGTTTGAAAACTTATGGTAACCTTTAAAAAGCTTAAAGATACGAAAACCATCAGGTAATTACAGAGTGCAAAAACGTTACTTACCCCATTGACGGCGTTATCTTGGTACTGATTACACTCTGCTTTTCCGGTATAACTTCCAAAGGTTTTTTGAACAATACCCGATCCTTCCTTAGCTGCTTTTTTACCGGATCTGGAAATTTCATTGCCGGATGGAACTTGGGATAGTCGTCGTCAGGTTGATCATCGTCACCGTCATTTTTTGACGAGCTTTCACTAAAAAGATTACAAACTTTAGACTAAAAATGTATCCAATCAGACCGTTAAAATACGGTTCCATGTGAAGAAAAGCCATCACATTAATGCAGAGACGTTATTTTCGAAAATAGCTCTAAAATCCTTACTTTTCTGCAAATTTATCAACTCTCTTAATCCGTTTAAACGGGGCCGAGCCCACACATGTTGCAATTATTGCATTTAATGACTAGGAAAGTATAAAATCAAAAATATTGTTTAGCCCTACCTTGGATTTTGCATGTTGAAATCCTCCTTTTAAGACATAAACATCGACACAACAGAAAATTTTAATTCGAAACTAGTATTACTGTCAATAATTTGGCACCATAAATAATCGTGTCACTGTCATTGGTGGCATTGTTTAATTTATTTCGCTGACGATGTCAAAATTTACGTTAAAATTTGTAGTAATTTAATATAGAAAAATCCATAAACATGGGGTAAGTCCACTAGTAAATTTAAAGCTGCAGTCTGAGTATCTCTTATTATATCTTACGTTGAAAATATTTTGAATTTAGTGTTAAAAAAATCAGAAGAAACAAACCGAAAGTTAGGCCCAAACCGGTTATCAATTATCCCCCCGTTCCGACGAAAAAATGGATCCCTCCAGATAAGAGAAAGAAGCCTCCCAAACCGGAACCCAAATACGTAAAACCGGAAGGGATATCTCAAAAATTGGCAATTTCAACTCTGAAAAAAGTGTGGCATAAATTCGACGTTTACGGGGACGCCGCCATCATTACGGGCCATTTCAGTCAGCTACACAAGAGGTTCACTTTCAAGTCCAATGGATTTCAAGGTACTGCTAACTTACACCTGACTATATTTTTCCTAATTAACGCACTGAACATTTTCAGGAGCTTGTAACTCGGCGATGGCTTGCATGTACTCCGAAATTTACAAAATGTTTCAATGGACCAACTATCTACTCGACGAAATACTGGTGAGAGGAGACGAACTTTACGTGCGAAGCACCCAGCAAGGAGACAAGTGTCTCATAGAAGTCCCGCCGGAGAAGATGCACACGTCCTTCTTTTTGGGCAGTCGGAAAATCACTTTGTTCGTCAGTCCGAACTCGAAGGTGACGGAGGAATTGACTTCTGCGTCGGAGGATAAAGCGAAAGACATTATCGTGAATGCTTTCGGAAAGTTTCTTGAAGCTAATGCGTCCGGAATATTTTATATTAAGGATAAATATGCAGCGATTTGGATTAGGGACGGCGTATACTATTTCTTTGATCCTGTGGACCACGATGAGTTCGGAAATCCATGGGCCGGAGTACCAGGTAAACACAATTTTCAATTTTAATTTCTTATGACATTTTGTTCCGCTCACTCCAATTCACATGCCTATGATATTTAGTGACTTTATATGTATTAAATGCTCTTTCAAACCTTAAATATGAAGGATATTCTTCTTGTTCTTCTTCAAGTGCCTATTCGTTTCGAATATTGGCGACCATCCTGGCTATGATGACCTTGTTGACTACTGCTTTAAACAGTTATGTGGTTGTTTTTGAATACCATGCCCTTAGGTTCTTGAGCGATGATATCCTTCTTCTTCCGGGCCCTCTCCTTCCAAACACTTTTCCTTGGAGGATGGATTTTAAGAGTTTGTTTTTGAAATCATTTCTCATTATATGCCCGAGATATTCCAGTTTCCTTCTTTTAATCGCGTTCATCACCTCTTTTTCCTTCCTCATTCTTTTCGTTGGTCACTCTATCTACCCATGTTATTCTAAGGATCCTTCTGTAGAGCCACATCTCGAAGACCTCGAGTTTCTTTTGTATTGCTTCGGTCAATGTCCAGGATTGCATGCCATAGTATAATATGGAATACGGAGAACACATAGCAGAGCAGGATTTTTACTTTGATATCTAATTTGAGGTTGTGGCTTTTGAAGAGCTTAGACATTTTGATGAAGGCTTCTCTTGCTTTTTCTATTCTACATCTGATTTCTTGTGAGTGGTCTCACTGTATGTTTACTCAGGTTCCCAGGTAGACAAATTTGGATACCCGTTCTACTGGTATATTTTTAATAAATAGTTGGCAGTTTTCTTTCTTCTCTTTACTTATGACCTTAAATTTTGTTTTGTTGATGTTCATTTTTAGCCCATATCGTTCACTTTGTTCATTAGCTGTTGTAGACCCTCTATACTATCTGCAAATATGACAGTATCATCTGCATAGCGGATATTATTTAGTCGTTCACCGTTTACAAGAATTCCATTCTCATCGTTTTCCAGAGCTTCTTTAAATATCTCTTCTGGATACAGATTGAATATCAGAGGGGAGATGATACACCCTCGTCGTACGCCCCGCAGAATGTTAACTGCCTCTGTTGTTTCATTTCCAGCGTTGATTTTTATGGTGGCTGTCTGGTTCCAGTACAAGCTTTGTATAATTCTGAGATCTTTATCATCCATTCCGGTGCCTTTCAGTACTTGTATCATCTTCTGGTGTTGGATTTTGTCAAACGCCTTTTGGTAGTCTACAAAGCACACAATTCTTGTCCCGACACCGTTGAAATAATACTTGTATACTGAACAGTGCTTCTCTTGTTCCCACTCCTTTCTTGAAGCCAAATTATGTGTCTGCTACTCTCTCTTCGCATATCTTGCAACCTTAAGGAAAAGCTTGAGTAAACGGCTCATTAAGCTTATGGTTCTATATTCTCCGCATTTCTTTGCCCCTTGTTTCTTGGGCAGCAATATAAATTCGGAAATGAGCCATTCTTTCGGGATATCGCCGGTGTCATAGATATTGTTAAATATTTTGCAGATCATTTTTATTGACTCTTCATCCAGAAGCTTAAGGAACTCTATCTGTATCCCGTCCGGTCCTGGAGCGTTGCCTTCTCTCAACGATTTTATGGCTGCTTCTATCTCACTTGTTAGTATTGGTGGTTCACTTTCTGTTCTCATCGAAGAACAAATTCTCTATGTATTTTTTCCAAGTGTCTTTAATACTTCCTTGGTCCACAATAAGTTCTCCGTTGTCATTGACGAGTTTTCCTACTGTTCTCTTTTTGTATATGCCAGTTATTTCTCGCACTGTTTTATGTACATTGAAGTCATCAAATCTCGGTTGCAGTGTTTCTATTTCATGGCATTTTTCTTCCATTTCTTTCTGCTTGGCTTCTCTGATCTTTCTTTGTATTTGACGATGTATCTCCCTGTATGCGGTTATGTTATTCTGGTGTTTTCTCATCTCTTCCATTATCTGTAGTATTTCCTCTGTCATCAACGTCTTGTTTTGTCTTCCTTCATTCTTCAGAAATTTGTCTTTGATCTCCTTTACTACTTTGTTAAGTGAATGTATTTTCTCTTCCGTGTTTCCGGCTTTTTCCTCGATTTCTCTACAGTTTTCATTCAGGGCTTTTCTTATTTTGGCCTTCAGTATTCTGTCTTTCAATTTTCTGATATCCTGTTTCTTAGGAATTTTTCGTTGTATTTTCTTATACCTGGTTTTGTATTCTCCCACTAGAGGGATGGGATCGGGCTGAATGCCAGCGCCTGGATAGGTTTTTACGCTTGTGAAGCTGTTTCTATATCGTGCGTTGAGTAGGATATAATCTATTTGATTTCTTATGATGACGTCTTCACCATTATCTCTAGGCGACTTCCACGTATACAGGCATCTAGGTGGGAGTTTGAAAAAGGTGTTCAGAACAATTAAGTTGTGTTTCGTCGCAAACATACTCAGAGTTTCTCCTCTGTCGTTTCTCTCTCCGAGTTCGTGTGGTCCAACATGATGTTCTTCCCTTCCTTTACCTGTTTTTGCATTGAAATCTCCCATCAATATAAGAAGTTCATGTTTCGGTAGATTCTTTATGGTACTATGAATCTGGTCGTAAAATTCCTGTATTTCTTCGTAACTATGATCGGTTATAGGTGCGTAGAGTTGAATGATATTAGTGTTCACTGGTGAAGCGTTGATTTGTATGAGCAGGATTGTGTCGTTTACTAGAACAAAATTACGTACGTGTTTTACTACACTTTTGTGAACAAGCATTCCCACTCTGTGTTCGTATTTGCCAATCATGGATCCTGAATAGCAGAGTGTGTCCATCTACGTCGTAGTAGCATTTCGCTTACACCCATTATGCTGATTTTCATACGCTCCATCTCCTTTAGCGCACATTGAATTTTTCCAGCTTGAGCCATTGTTCTCACATTCCATGTGCATATTCTCTCAATTTGGTTTGTGTTGGTCTTGTTGTGATTCATGTTTCAGTTCATAACCGCTCCCCCCGGAGATCCGATCGGGGAGCTTATTACTCCGAACTTGTGATTTGATCTGAACATATCCATGATGATCTGTACTTGGGAAAATCAATATGATATTTAATGCAGTGGTTTCCCCTTGCCTTCTGCAGGATATTATGCTAGCGTATACGAGGAATACAGTTTATTAGAGACATAATTTTAGAACGAACCAGGAGTTCAAATTCAAATTCAAATTAAAAAAATGCAAATTCTCCATTCAATAAAGGATTTGGGATGACCCCCATTAAATGTGACAATATTAGTTTTTCCAATATTAAATGTGAGTTTATTTGCATCACACCATTCTTTAACAATTTACATATCAGTGTTAATTGTTTCTCCTAAAGCCGTGTGTTATTTGTTCCTACCTAGCCACAATATTGTAGTGTCATCCGCAAATAATGTAAAAGATCCATTAATGCTGATGAGAGCTAGGTCATTTATGTAAATGAGAAACAGTAATGGCCCAAGCACTGAACCTTAGGGAACTCTAAAATTAATGCTCTGCACAGATGACACACTGTGAGAACCACGAACCACTTGTCTTCTATTTGTCAAATAGGATTCAAGCCAAGACAGAGCACACCACCTAAATCCATAACAAGAAAGTTTCCGCAGTAATATTCCGCGATCAACGCAATCGAATGCCTTGGAAAAATCACAAAATACTGCCGCAGCCACCTGTCCCTCATTCAGACCCAAGTAGAGTTGTTCTAAGAGATTAAAAATTGTGTCACTGGTGTTAGTTTTATCACTGAAGCCAAATTGGTTTTTATTTAACAAGTTATGCCTTTCCAGGAAAGAACACATTCGAATTTTTTCAATTCTTTTCACTATTTTTGAAAGAGTTGGGAGTATTGAAATGGGTCGAAAACAAGATGGATCATTAGAGTCCCCACCTTTAAACACTGGTCTCACCAATGCTGTACACAAACTCTCAGGGAAAATTCCGCTGCCAAAGGAAATATTTATTAGCTCAGAGAGTCCTGAAAGCACTGGGTCTGGAAGATTCAAAAATAATTTCAAAGAAATGTAATCAATTCCTGCAGAGTTCTTGTTCTTAATTTTACTCAATATAGTTTTAATTTCATTGACATCAGTGTGGTATAAGGAAAAAGAGTCCCTTAAGGATATATTTTTTAATTGAACAATAGAAACTATTAGAAGTATCTGGATCCACTTCAGTCTCATGCCCAACAAACCCCATTTTTACCCCTGTCAGACTAGGGACCGCCAAAAGAATGCGTACGAGGCTGCTGCTTCGAGTGGAAGCGGCCCTAGGTGGTAGATGCATAAGCCTACTCGCATCGTCCGGTGAAAGACCACCCCACCAGAATTGGGAAGCGCTAAGTGGTTTTCCCAAATCACCTTCCGCTTCCGCGCCGGTGGTCCCGGGTTCCACAGTAGGAATATATGGACATGATGGTGCTTCCAGGATCAAAATATTCCGGAAGTAAACTCCCCGGCCATTCGGATCTCCGGGCGCTGGGTGGCCCTGGGAGCCTTTCATTCCGCATTTCACAGACAGCAGAGATACCGAACCAATTTAGAATAGATTTCTGCAACATAAGAGGCCTAAACACAAACATAAATTCGGTACACCAACATCTACAAGCAAATAGACCACACATATTAGCCCTTGCAGAAACACAAGTATGTTCTACAACAACAACAGTGAACTACCTCTATCCTGGTCACGACTTACATACCCGATTTAGATCTAAGTTCGGAATATGCCTTTTTGTCCGAAACGACCTTTCATGTCACCGCGAGGAAACACTCGAACCGAACAACCTTGACGTCATGTGGCTCAAGTTCACCGCCAGGGGATTAACCAAGTTTATATGTTGTCTCTATCGCCCTCCGAGCGATAGAGCCTACCAAAACTTTTTCTCAACACTAGCTACCACTTTTGACTCAATACAGGTCGATCACCCCATTTCAGAAATAATCGTTATGGGAGACTTCAATGCCCACAACACCAGCTGGCTCAAACATTACAACAAGACCGACAACGAAGGTAGAGAAGCTGAAGCATTTGCCATCAGCTGCGGGCTTACTCAACTTGTAGACAAACCAACTCGAATCTCAGAGAGGGGCGAATTCGCCGCCCTCCTGGATCTTTTTCTGACCACCAATCCTAACCAGTACAAGGTTACAGTTAGTCCTCCATTAGGTACCTCCGACCACAAACTTATTACAACGGTTTGTGAATTGCCACCCATACAGAAGGATCCACCATTGCCTCGCAAAATCTGGCATTACAATTCTGCAAACTGGGACGATCTAAGGCAGTTCTACCTAGATTTTTCTTGGCTCGACGTCTGCTTTGCCGCTGACAACCCGTCAGACTGCTGCGAAGAGATCATGCAAGTAATCTCCTCAGGAATGGAAGCATACATCCCAGATTCCATCAAGTTACCATCAAAAGGAAAGCCCTGGTTCGACAAAAGATGCGAAAGAGCTGTAGGAAGGAAACAGCAAGCCTATAAGTACTGGGAGCAAAATCAGACCGCTGAAAATCGCAATTATTTTATCAAAGCGAGAAACGAGTGCAAGCGTGTGATCGACGAAACTAAGGACAAACACAATCAAAGGATCAGGAATAAACTTTTGCAATGCCCCAGTGGTTCCAGGAATTTCTGGTCGGTAGCAAAGGCAGTAAGTAACAACTTTACAAAAACGTCTCTCCCACCTTTGACGGACGAACGTGGCATCACGGCGACTACAGCCAAAGAAAAAGCAAACATGCTCGCCAAAATGTTTTCATCGCACTCTACCTTAGGCGTGCCCCAAAGCAAGACTCTCCCCACTATATCGAACATCAACACCACCATGGCAGAAGTCAAGTTTTCTCATCGTGATATTCGCAAAATCCTTAAAGAACTAGATACGCAAAAGGCATCAGGACCGGACGGAATACCTGCCATCGTGCTAAAGAACTGCGCCCACGAACTAACACCTGTTTTTTCCAGGCTTTTTTCTCTTTCTTACAGAAAAGGGATTTACCCATCCTCTTGGAAAGTCGCTCGAGTGCAACCTGTTCCAAAAAAGGCAAGAAAACCACGCCCTCAAACTATCGCCCGATTGCCTTGCTTCCAATAATCTCCAAAGTCATAAAACGTGTAGTCAACCAGCAACTACTCAAGTACCTCGAGAGCAACAGAATAATCAGCGATAATCAATACGGCTTTCGCAAAGAGAGATCGACAGGAGATATATTGGCCTATGTCACTCATATATGGAGTAGGGCAATTGAAAACTACGGAGAGTCTCGAGCGATTGCGTTGGATATTTCAAAGGCATTCGACAGAGTTTGGTATGACGGACTGCTCAACAAACTGCCGTCCTTGGGACTGCCCGCCTCTCTCTGCAGCTGGCGGGCCAGTTTCCTTAAGAACCGATCCCTACATGTTGCAGTCGATGGACACATCTCGGACACATTCACCATCAACGCGGGCGTGCCTCAGGGCGCAATACTTTCACCAACTCTGTTCCTCATCTATATTAATGATCTGCTGATCGAAACGAATAATCCTGTTTACAGTTTTGCAGATGACAGTACCCTTGTCTCCCACTTTAGATCAGAAAAACCCTTGCCAGCGACTGAGACTCATCACCGCAGACAGGAGCAGATTACAGCAATTAATCATGACCTGGAGAAAGTTCAAACTTGGGGCGACCGAAATTTGGTCCAGTTCAATGCAGCAAAGACCCAAGCAGCAACGTTTACTAAGAGGGCCAATACAACGGGTCCTGACATCATTATGGCAGGATCGACCATTCCTTCATCCTTGTCAATCGGGCTGCTGGGTGTCTCGGTCAACAGCAGTATGTCATGGCATGACCATGTTGCTAACATCGCAAAATCAGCCTCCCAGAAGGTTGGTGCGCTATTTCGCAACAAAAAACTCTATACACCGCAGCAGTTGCCCTTGCTGTTCAAAGCGCAAATAAGACCGTGCTTAGAATATTGCTCACATATCTGGGGTGCCGCACCAAAGCATACCCTAAAGCTGCTAGATTTCATTCAGAAGAGGGCTGTGCGTCTCGTCGGCGATCCGGAATTGACCCGGAATCTGGATAGTCTGGAACATCGCAGACATGTGTCCGAGATGTCTCTGTTTTACAGATACTTTCACGGCAGATGTTCCCAGGACTTGGCCCGCATAATACCGCCCTTGGCAACTCCTGTCAGAAAGTCCCGACAGACGGCAGGAGCGCACCAGTTCGTCGTACAACTAGAAACACCTAGAACATCGCTTTACCAGAACTCCTTTGTCTGGCGCACTGCATCACTGTGGAACTCACTTCCAGGACATTTGTTTCCCACTAATCACAACCTACAAATATTCAAGAACCGTGTCAATCAACATCTTCGCACACACACCGCTCGTCGAGCGCCATAGGATCTCCCTTCAGTGTGTGTGCCACTGCCATAAAAAAAAATATTAAAAAAAATTATAACAAATTCTGAAGGATCATATTTTCCAAGTATATTTATATAAGAATTTGAGGGCTTTTGAGGATATTTTAATTCCTTTGGTTATCCATGTTTTTTTTCTCTTTTGTTTCTTAGTTTTTAGAGGAAAATTTTTTTTGGAACAGTGTACCTAGTCTTATATTAAATTCATTTCGAGGGTTGGATGACCTTTTAATTTCTGCCCAATCAATTTTCTTACAGTCTGTTTTAAAACTACTAAAATTAGCTTTACTATATATTCGTCCCCTTGTTATGACTTTAGAAGTTCTTAAGTTTATTTCAGATAAAACAGCTTCATGGTCGGATAATGGAGAAGGTACCACCCTTGTACTACTAAAGTTAGTCTCACCAAAGTTTGTACAAATGTAATCAATTAAAGTACTTGATAAATTAGTAATACGGGTTGGATCATCTACTAACATTGTTAAATTAAAAGACGAAAATATGGCTGATAGGCTTTGGGTGTGAATGGATGTCTTATCTAGGTAATTAATATTAAAATCACCCGCTATCAATAATTTAGCATTAACTGGTAAGAAAGAAAGCAAGTTCTCCAGCCTATACAAAAAGTCTTCAATTCTACTTCGAGGAGGTCTGTAAATTCATAAAATATAGATGTTAACTAGTTTATTAAAGACTAATGAAAATTCAAATTCACCTTCCACCTGTAAATAATTATAAATTGCTACATCACAAGAATTTCCCATTTCTTGCAAATCCTCCCGTATAAGTATTGCTGTACCTCCCCCAACCGAATTGCTCCTGCAAAATAAAGAAACCATTTTATAGCCTGTAATATTTAAGGGTTCACCAACTCTAAACCAATGTTCAGTTATTAACAAAATCGATGGCATACTAGAATACTCTAAAAATACTAATAATTCATTAGCCTTGTTACGTAAAGACTGTATATTCAACAAAAGGTATGACATATTACTTGACTGGAATCTGGATTGTCAAAAAAAAAACACTTCATCAGAAATAGATTCATTTGATGAAATGGAAAGTACCCTGTCTGTTGTTCCATTAGAAGCAGCATTCTGTTCACTGTCTATGACAGAAGGAAACCCACCATCAATCCGAGTTTCAATCTCATGTAAGGTTTTGAAATTATCAAATTTAAAACAACCCAAGATATTCTCCTTCAATAAATTTGTCAACAAACGTTTGCCCCTAGAATTCAAATAAATAGTATT
>MU184423.1:115984-167341 GCA_016904865.1 Pissodes strobi | reverse complement strand
GAAGACTTTTTCAACATCGCCAAGGTGAAGATCATCCTCTACGATGTGGGGGCGGGAGCCGTGAAGCCGGCCTTGAACCACTACACCGCGATCAACGATAAATCTGCAATTTTGAGGAGCTGGCTGAGCGATCGGGATGCAAAATACGAGATCAGAAAGGGCAGGCAAACTGTCCCGATGTGCGTTAGCGCCGTCGGTTTCAATAAACTTAAACCGGCGGCCGAGTGGACCAAAAATGACATGGATAATATTCTGGATAAAGGTTAGTAAAATCGCGAAAGGTGATCATGTGCTACATGTAATATTTTTCAGGTGACAGCCTCTACATCGAATCAATGGCCCTAACCCAGGACTATCTGATAGGTGAAGGCCCTTATTATAAACCAAGTGATGATAATGAAGGAGAGTCGACTGATCCTCAAGCTGGTGGTGATGCCAAGCCAGCTTCGCCTCCCCCATCTGCCAAACGTGAAGACAAACCTGAAGAAGGTACCAAAATTATTCACATCGAGTAGGACAGTTGTTAATGCATTTCTTTTATACTTGAAGGTGGTGCTGAAGAAGAAGAAGAAGAGGCGGAAGAAGAAGAGGAAGAAGAAGACGAAGAAGAAGAACCACCCGAAGTTGAAATTAAAATAACGTCGGAAAATGTGAAACCCGAGTTAAATATAGGCCCTAACAATATAACGATAGAATTCTCCGATGTAGCTGAAGGTATCACTAATGTTTACATAATTAGCAGTATAGTCGGCTGTAACTATTGTTGCTTCAGGTAATATTAAAGAGTCACTCAAAGATTCCCTACGCACCTTCTTTGAAGAGGAACAAACTGACGAGAATTTCAATCGAGAGGCCCTCCTAGAGACCAAACATTACACAGTGGCGTTGTGGCGAGACGACAAGGCGTATTACCTTTTCGATCCCAAACCGAGAGATAAAAATGGCGAAGTAATAGGTAAGAAGTCTCACAAAGAGATTTTATGTTTGGGTTATTTGTCACACCCTGTATAACGTATCTTCCTATGTTTTCCATACTTCCTTTCTCCTTCATTAACTTCAATTATTGTCTAATTTACTTTTGGTTTTGTAGTTTTTTACGTCAACAACACTGGTAATAATTATTGATATTCGTAATTGTTTGAGGTTTATCTTGTTTATTTAGGAAAAGCAGACTGGGATCCAGAACCACCTGAACCTGAACCCGAACCGGAGGAAGAGCCCGAGGCGAATCCTGAAGAAGCTGAAGAAAACCAGGAGGTAGAAGAAGGCGCTACTATGACTACGAGAGCAGTAGTTGTGAACGAGGATGAAGAAGACGAACCACCTGAAGCAGAACCGAAAGATCTAGATGATGAAGAAGGAGAAGACGAGGCAGAGTAAGTTTTAAGTGGCAAAATTCTTCGTAAAATAAACACCTTGCTTGTTCACCCCAGATCGATACGTTTGCATGCACCCTCGTAATTTACGGGCGATTATCGTGTGTATATTGGGTTGCCTATCGCCTTCTATAAAATGCGAAATTATCTTGTCTTTTTCTACTTACGCGTTGTCGGCATCTTTTGTTTCTCTCTGTCCTGATTTGTGCATAAACGTATACAGGGGTGCCCAGATTAGTTAACAAATATGGAGAACATTTTTATTATACGAATATTAAATGAGACGTATAGCATGCGCCAATATCGCAAGCAAAAAATGATAATACCATTGTTTTACATAACGTCAAGCTTTTTTTCTAATTTTATGCTCTTTTTTTCCACGACTTCAAATACAATTTTTGATTTTACGAAACATCGTTTCTAGAGAGGAGCAATCAGAGGATGAATTTGATGAGGAAATGGAAGAAGAAATTGAGGAAGAAAGTGAAGAAGAAAAAGAACCCCCGAGACCTAAAAAGTCGCCGTCGTATTGGCTGGAACAAGAAACGTCCGGCCGAGCATGCACGATTTGGTTCACGGATCTGAACGATTTCATTAATTTTGTTTATGAGAATATTCCGGTGAAAGATCGGCTGAAAACCGATTTTGTATTAAAGGGGGTGACCGTTGTAAATAACCTGAAGGCTAGTGTCGATTATTACTACATTATCATTGTAATAGTGTAACCCTAGTTGCCTAGATTTAGTTGTTTAAAATTTAAATGTGTTTATTTATTTAGGTTAAATCCAAATTCAATAAAGAGGACGAGCGGATCGACGCTTACGCCGGGGACTGGTACGATTTTAAAGAGCTGGAACATGGGAAGTGGATTATGAGAGGTACGCCCTATTAATCGAAACGTTCTTTATTACAAACGCGATTTGACTTTTAGGTATTTATGAGGAGGCTCATGGCATAGTAATTTTTATAAGCAGAAATATTAGGAAGAGCTTTCCTTAAAACTATTAAAACCTCAATTAGCCCCTCTCTCTATTCTGTCAGAAGCTTTGGATCTTGCATCTACTTGGGCAACTGTTCCCCAATTCCCCGATCTCATATGAATTAAGCTATATCAGGGTATCGATAGCTTAATATAAGTCGGTGAGACTAGTTTAAAATTGAGCCTCATTCTTCAAAATTACGTCAGTCCACTAGCCCTATTCCAAACGGACTTTTCGGTTAGCTCCGGTTGGGGTACTAGCTTCCAATAAAATAAACCAGAGCTAACCCAAACCTAAACCAACCTTGTCGTCCTCATTGCATTTACTCACTTACCAAATTATTTTATTTATTTTTTCAGCTTCGTTGGATCTTACCCACGAGCTCTTTCCAGAATCTAACAGAGGAAAACAAGGACTTACGTGTAGCATTGTAGCGCTCGGAATAGCTCATACTTTCGAGATAACATGTTTCTGCGAGACTGTGCCTGATACGATAATCGTATACGGCGACAAGCTGTTCACTTTCATGAAGAGGAATAGAAAAAAACAGCTGCTAAACGATCCGATGACCAATTTAAATGAAGATGAGGTATTTGAACAGCGGTTCTATTAAATTATCCCGCTATGAACATGTATTTAATGACATTTTTGAAGTGTGTATGACATTAAATACACAACAGAACATTTTTTATATAAATAACAATCGACTTCACCCTGCACTGTGCTCATAAGCAAACGCTCATTATCAATTTGCTTTGAGCAGTACGTTTTCATGTGCCCCCGTAAAACACCATCGTGTATTGTGGGTTGCCTATAGTCTTTCGCAAAACGAGAAGCTGTTCTATCTTTTTCTAACTTTAATCTTAGACGTGTGCGGCATATTTTGTCTCTTTATCTTTTGCGTCAAAATATATATACCCGCATTTTCAATGTGATTTTGAGCAGAAAATTTGAATCAGGCGCTTGAATTGAGGGTGTTAGTTAGGAATTTTGCATGTAGCATCTAGTGAACTGAACGGACATGACATGAAAACTTACGCTTCCCACCTTTCGGTATTAGCAAATTTTCCACCCATTATCCAAAGAAACCACTCTCATGGAAACGCCCTGACCAACTCCCGTTTCACCCAGGGCCCGCAACTGTCCTGCGTTCCGAAGACCACAGGGCAGGTACGGGCGCCGATAGCGGGGAAGAAGACTATCTTTTATTTCACCCTCTTTTATTCTCAATAAAGACCTTACATCTAATACATAAACTTCTTATCCTAACTTATAATCTACCCACCACCACAAAGCCACTTCCGTTACATACAATCCTTAACCTAACTTACTTCTACCCACCACCTCACAACCCCGCAATTGACATACATTTGTGCCTAATTACTAATATAAACATTACAAGAGTGCATGGGTGCATGGGAAATCCCCCCCCCCCCTCTTAAACTGATATTTTCCCATACCTACCATTTAGTCTATTTCTTTCATCCACACTTTCTCTCAACATACACCTCACATGCACCCTATCCTCTCTCTCCAAACCACAATCACATCCAACTTCTTTGCACACCTCATAGAGCCTTGTCCCTTTCACACTCACATCCCACCCTTCTTGCCATCTACCTCTTTCCTCGCTCTCTTATTGTTCATAAGCCCTAATAGATTCTTCCCTTCGAAATCCCCAATTTCCTTTCCCTGCGTCCTACCTTTCACAGCCTCCCTATCCGCCACTTTCATACCTCCTTGCGTTCTTCTCATCCATTCCACATTCACTCTGAACCCACTCATCTCCAATTCTCTCATTCTGCATTGCATCCCTCTTACCCACTTATAATTGTAGAGCATTCTCACCACCATCTCTGAATCAGTAAAAATCCTATAATTACCTAACTCCTGTTCCCTTTCTATCTCATCGAGCATATACTCTACTCCCAAAAGCTCTTCTTGCACTCCCCCAACACCATTCCTAATCCTCCCATTTCCTATTCTTGTCTCACCATTAACCCTAACCCACAACCATCCTATACCTGTTACCCCCTCTTTTTTCACTCATATCCACATACACTTTCACCTCTTCCTCACCAACATCTCCCTCACTCTTCCTGCGCAGTCTTTCCGGTGGATATTCTCTTTCTCTCACTCCATTTTCCTCTCTCTCGTTTCTCATCCGCTCCCTAAACTCATACCTGCCCCTGGCCTCTATATCAAGAGGCGTCATCCCATTCGTAACCTGAAGTCCCTCACTCGCCACTGTCCGATACACTCTAGTCACAATCAGTCCAAATATACGTTGCGTCGCATCCAACTGCCGTTTCACCCTCGTATCATTCGCTGGTATGCCCTAAACCTCACTCTCATACAAAATCGCTGGGCTTACCACCATATCATAAACCATCCTTGCTTTATCCTTGTTCATTCCTCAGTAACGCACACATTTTCATCGCCAACTCACCCGCACCGTAAAATTTAGCTTCGTATCAATCCTCAAGCCCAGGAAATCCACATATTCTTGGCACTCAATCCTTTTTTCATCCATTCTGACAACCGGTTCCCGGATTTTTTGCCTCTTTCTACAAACATAACCTCAGTCTTTCCCTCGTTGTACTCCGCAAAACTTTCTCTCTTCTACTCCTTTCACTCCATCCATGTACTCTCCCATTTTCTCTCTATTTCGTGTACTGACCTCCCCGGAATCACAATTACTTGGTCATCCGCGAAGGCCTGCCCTTTCACTCCCTCCTCTCTCTCTCTCTAGGTCAGACATCCTTCTTAGCCACCCTTCCATGCATAGCAACCACAGCGTCGGCCCCAAGCTCGACCCCGGTTGCCTTTCCGATTTTCCACTCATCACCTTTCACTCCACTAAAAAAATCATATTATATCCCTCATTCGCTTCGGCATTTTCATTCTCTCCATTTCCCTATCAATCGTTGCGTGCCATGCCAAATTAAATGTATTCTTCAGGTCCGGGGTAACAATCGTACTGTGCAGACCACTCTCCCTTGCTTCCCTCATCACTCGTAACACACTTTCAATCACCTCTATCGTGTCCCTTCCTCCCCTGAACCCAAACTGACTCCTTTTGAACTTCAGCTCTCTCTCACACGAAGTTCTCACCCTTTCATTCAACACTCGATCCAACACTTTCACTAATATGGGTAACAGGCTTATAGGCCAAAACCCTCCCTTTCCTTTAGGGAGCCAGCAGCTTCTCGCCACCTTCCAAACCTTCGGGAGGTATCCCATCTTCCAACACCTGTTATAAACCTTCAATAACGATCCCCCAATACCTTCCCATAAAGCTTTCATGGCTTCGTTCGGTATCCTATCGTCCCCGCAAGCCTTCCTTTTCTTGAGGTCCGAAATTGTACCTTCTACCTCCATTTTACCTATTTCCACATTGTACCTCACATCTCTGGCTCACTCCCTATTGCTAACGCTATCGACCAAGCACCTAGTCTTCCCTTCCTTCTATGGTGTCAACTTCGGGTGGTACATGTCCAGCAAGAATGCATCTTCCTCATCCTGGCTCGTTGCTTCTTTTCCCTCCCCATTTATCACCGCTTTATTCTCAAAAAATCCCACGATTCATTCTCAGATATACTCTCGATTTCTACCCTCACATGCTCTATCTTCTTATTCTTTACCAATTTCTTGTATTAATTCCTTTCGTGCAGCCATACCCTCTTGCATTCCTCCCTCCGTGCCTGATCCCTCTCAATCTGGTATTCCATCCTCACTCTCCTTACATTCCTCCTTGCCGCTGCCAACTCACCATCTCACCACTCGTTCTCGTCCGTTTCATTCTTACGTTTCCTTCTAACTACTCTCTTACACAGAGCCGTGCACTTGATTTGTTGCCTCTCAGCCTCCCTCTCTATTTCTTCCTCACTCGCCATTTCTTTACATTCATCGCCACTCAAATCCCTTACCATTTCATCCCATCTTGTCCGTTCGAAGTCATACACCCATACCTCCTTCCTTACTTCTTTCATTCTAACATCCATTTTGAACCTAACGTATCTGTGGTCGCTGAGGGTCTCCTCCTCTTCGACCACTCACTCTTTCACCCTTGCATTCCTAACCATGGTTACATCCACCCAGCTTTTCCCTCCCACACCACTAAAGTTCGATAAGGAATCACTCTCATTCGCAATCGTCATTCGTTCTTGTATCGCCCACAGCATCCACTCTTCCCCTCTAGCATCCGTCACATTCCCTCCCCATGCTTCATTCTTGCTGTTCGAATCTCCTCCAATCACTATCGGACCTTCTATCCCCTTTATTCCATCTTTCAACTCCCTTAGTCTCCTATTTGTTCTTCCCCCCGGTTCGTCATACTTCCGTAACACATACTTCTTTCTTCATTTATCCCTTCTATCACAACACTCACCACATTCTTACTGATCAGGCCTGACACGTACCTTGTCCTCACACTGTCCTTCACCTACACCTCCACTTTCGCTTCCTTGTCGCATCTATATCTAACATACCCTTCCCATCCTCTCACCCTGGCATACGGTTCTTGCAGTAAAATCACATCCACTCCCCACTCTCTTACGTTCCTTTTCAACAGATTCGTCGCCTCCCTTCTCCCTTCCTTTCCCCACATTCAACTGCAAGAATTTAAATTTACCCGCCATCTAGTACACCGTGCGCCCCTTCTTTTCCCCCATTTTCATTTTGAACGCTTGTAATTCCCCATCCCTTGGCGTATGCCTTCTTTCCTCCTTCTTAACCCCGAGCCTCTTATAATTCGGACAATCCAAATTTCCTCCCTTCTTCCAGTCTTTGCCCTCATGCCCCTCCCCGTACTTATCACATGCCGGGTCCTCTTTACAATATTTGACCGGATGCCCAAATCTACAACACCTGAAACACATAACTAACTGCACATATTCTGACACATAGTGGACGGTGAGACCCAAGTTGAGCTCTGCCTCTCTCATGAACTTTCTGAATAACCTTGGGTCCACCTCCATGTTCTCTCTATACTGACTCCTACAAGGTTTCCTAGTGAGTATCTTCATCCATCCCTCCACATTATCTCCCGTAACATCTCTCATTTCATCATACTCCCTAAATATCCACTTAATAATTTCCTGATCCGTGTATCCTTTTTCCACGCCCCCAATCCTCAAAACTGGCCTCTGCCCCTCCTCCACTGAACGGGCAATCCAAATATTCCAAATATGTTTATTCCATCTGAATCAAGATTTTAGTTAATAGGAAATGGGTTCGGACAGTCAGTCGGTGTAGCAGCTGCACCCCATAGTATTTGTTTATTCGTCGTTATAACCCACATTAACCTACACAAAAATAGTTAAAACTAGCCTAAACTAACCCAAACTACAACCAATCTAACCGAAAATTAAAAAATACAATAATAGCAGGCACTTGCACACTGCCAAATTTTCATTTATTCGAATGCGTGTGACACTGCGTGGAGGATACCGAATAACTAATTAAAATTACAGGTTAATTGGTTAGTGCAGCACGAAGAGTTCGGAATAACGGACGTCCCGAAAAAGATTTGCGTCTCGAAATTCATGGTGGAAGTCGTCATAACTCCAAACGTCGTAGTCGGAGATGTCAAGGCTCAAAACTTCGAAGAGATGCTGGACGTCAGCAGAGGATTGGAAAAGTTCTTTCAGGACTCTTCGTATGGAGTACTGTACGCAAAAGGTAACAAAAAATGCCCTTAGTGACTTATGATCATAAGGAGGACCAGGTACAAATACAATAACTAGCTTCACTAGCTTTATAATGAACAAAATCGAAATGCTTTGGACTACAGAAGGATATCTTACTATTTTTCGGCTTTAGGACTTTATGTCGCTGTGTGGCGCGGTCAAAAGATTTACTACATGTTCGACGGTATGAAGAGAGGCCCGAACGGCGTCCAGTCCACCATCGGTACCGGTTGCCTCACGAGATACATGGAACTGGCCAAATTAGCTGAAGTGTTTGTACAAAATCTGCCGGTACTCGGAAAGAGCGAATTTTTCATTCATAAGGTAAATTTTTAAACTATTAATCATATTTTATGCCTGCTATCAAAGTTTGATTTGAAGAGCTAAATATTTCATATTTAATTGACAATATTCCATATTGAGTGCACAATTTTTAGCATTATCATTTGGACATGCATAAAATACAAAGAAAAACACCAAAAAAGATTCTTTTCCATCATAAAATATTATCCCTTAAGCCTTCGCATATTAAATTCGAAGCTTAAAACCGATACATAGCAAGAAAATCAGTTCATAACAACTCCTACATAATAACTTGCCCTCGTAAATTATAAGCATGTATTGTGTGTTGCCTGTCGTCAGATATTTTATCTCATTCTAATACTACATAACATCGGCATCTTTTGTTTCTCTTTCTCTGCTTTGTGCGTAAATATATTTATACCGGGCGTAGCTGATAGTAGTTCCCTGTTCCTGTTCGATTCGATGTTACTATTGACTATTTTTATACGTATCAGACCGTATGGACTTCTGGCTTAACCGGGAATACATGCATTATTAATTACACATTTAAATATTCAAAACTTGCTTTTCAGGTGGTTTTGATTAGAAATCTTTGCCCGAGAGACAGGGAGCCCAAAGAGATAATTCCTGCGCCGAAGGCGGTACCAAAATCGGCCGGTTTGAAACTGGTAATGCCGGGAAAGAGTATCATTAGGTAAAACAGTGACTATTTGACACCAATCCAAAGGCCTCTAAATGTAATATCAACTTTTTTCAGGGGAACGATAAATCAGGAAGATCCCAGATTTGGCAAAGGACCAAACGTCATGAGCGCCCCGATATCGGTCGTCGCTTTGACTATGTCTCTTATTCATAAGCCGGAGACTTGGTCGAGACCTATCATTGACGATATCGTTATTTTAGGTAAGAAGCACAAGCCCCTTTAAATCATATCCTAATTTACTGTTTCATTCAGGTTCGGAATTATACGAGGACAGCGTGAACGATTTAGGATTCGACTTTAATCCGTGGGAGGACAGACTGGACGTCTACAGGGTGAAAAAGGACTACAAGTTGGGCGTAGTCAAGGCCAATTGCGAACTCCGAAACACGGATCAGAGAGGGTATATCGATGTCAAAGAATCGAACATACAGAACCTTAGGCAAGGTTAGTGTATATTTCCCTTTCATGAAATTGTGTTTATTATTTCATTTGTAAAAAAATCCAATTTATATATTTTTCAGGAATCGAGCGCTTTTTTGAAGAAAATACTCATGGGATTTTGATAACCGAGCCCATGACTGTCGCCATGTGGGAACAAAAGCAGGACGAGGACGATCCGTTGATATACATTTTCGATCCGAATCCCAGGAGTTCGACAGGGATGCCACTGTTTACGGGAACGGCTTGCGCCCTGTCTTTTGTCAATGCCAAAATGGCATCGGACCACATAATAGGTAAAGGAAGAGGCATATTTATATTACAAAATAATAATTCAAGTCAGAATTGATAAATAACTTATGTTAGTGATTTGTCTTTTGCTATTAAATTAAATTAAATCTGCAGGGTGTATATTTGCATTCTACGATAACTTGACAATTTTAGTTAATATGCTCGTTCCCTTTTGTGACAACTCACTAAATGTGCTTTAAACTTTCGTATCTGTACCTGAATTATACCATTATGTTGTGAACTACTAAAAAGCATAAACCTACTAATCAAATATCACCCTGTCCTAAGTTTGAACTTGAACTTGACAAATGTTATATAAACATTCACAGTTAATTATAAACAACTTGAGCGGTCGACGGGAGCGATTTTAAACCTTAATGATGTAGCCATCAGCATTTTGTAACATATAAATACGCAGGCAGACGCCAAATTAATCAGGCTTACGGGTCTCTCAACTCTGCTCAATCTAGCTGGGTACAGCACATCGGTGCGTACACTTCTAGTTGTTCTATCCCACAACCCCCATATCTGTGAACCCCTGGACACAGGTCCGGGGTGATCAGGTCCTTACCTAACCTGGATGGACGTATGCACAGGTATGCGACACCCGGGGGATTCTAAAAAGTAGTGAGAGTCGAATCTACGAGTGAAGTATCAAAATTTCCAGTAAAAGGATTTTTGGGGATTTTTAAAAAGTAGTGTAGAAATTTGTGATAAAATTAAATGAGAGATACTTACCTTATAAATATCATAACGAATACATAAATAAAAGACAACGCCGCTCACATAAACTTTATTAATAAAATGGTGACGTCGCGTTCTAGAAAAATTTTGAACTAAGCCTCCCTCGAGAAGACATGCATTTAATATTAATTGAGCATCGTGACACTCGTAATTCATCTACGTCACGGCAGACAGTGCTGCCATCTTCATAAACTTTATTAATAAAACAGTTCCCTCGAGTTCTAGAAAGACTTTAAATTAAACCTACCTCTCGCCCGCCAAGCGATTTAGTGTTAATTGGGTCTAGTGCTGCCATCTTAATGCATCTACGTCACAAAACAGTAATAAGTTAAATTAAACAATAAAATCAGGTAAATCATTCAGCAATTAAACCATTGATAAATGCAGGCTAAGCCAGTTTAGCTATTGCATAAAATATATACATATAATAAACGCACATTAATTTCGAATCATGCGCCGAGGTACGGCCAAGTGTCGCCATCTACGGGCGGTCGGCGTCACCGAAGACAGAGTACGGTCAAGTGCCGCCATCTACGGGCAGTCGACGTCACCGAAGACAGAGGCGCCATCTCGAAGTCCGTGTTCATACCTGGAAAAAAGAAAGAAAGAAGTTAGCTACGTTGTGGGAATCTGCTATTTTGGCGAAGGTAGCAAAAATAAATCAATACCGAGAAAACATATATAGTTAAGTATATGGAACAAATATCAAAATGGAGCAATAGAACAGATTTGTATAAGAGAAACTAAAGGAAACCATGGAGCAGGAAGCAGGAGAAACTAGTGAAGGGGACGAGGATAGGAAAAATATAATTATATGGAACCAGTACTCAAGTAAAATAAAAAACTAAACACAAAAACTAGGAGAGACCCGAAGTCTCAGTATAAATAGTGTATATAAAACCCAAGTACTCATAGAAAATTTTATACACAAGGCAGTTAGGAGGTTAAAATCTAAATAGGGAGTATATATAGTGAAACATAAATAAGCATAATATAAGCCCGAGTGTTAATAAGGCAAGTATATAGATAAAAACACTTAGGAAGTTATAAACTATATAGAAAAATAAACATAGTATAGAACATAGGATTTATGACGAGAAAAGAAGCTAGAATAAGTCGTGTTAAGTGAACATTATCGAGAAGATTAGTAAACTATGTATGCAAAATAAATAGGTGAAGATATAATATTTAGTAAAGCAAAAGTAAATGGACCAGTTGCATGATTATCGTTATCGAGAAAAGCAGGAAAAACTGAGTTGCCATTGAAATTGTGAGTCAAGTGTGTATACAGAAAGAATAAATGTGTATACGAGGAAGTATTATAAAGTAAAGTGTTCTCCGGCCTAAATAAGACTGCAACGACGGATTATCTAAAAGAGAACGTCACAGCAAAAAATTTAGTCATGGGAAAGTTGAGCATATATGGATAGCTGACTGACAATCAAGGAAGTCGAAGCAAATATTTTGACACCATGAATGCTCAAGGTAAAATGTTACATAACCAAGAAATGTTTATGTAAAGCATGAAGAATATAGAAAGAAGAAGCATACATACATACAGTTGTTTATGCAAAGAAGAAGTATACATAGTGAGGAAATATATAAGCAAAAGTTGTTGTTGTAAAGCATACATAAGGTGAAATAATGGAGAAATGTATAAGCAAAAGATGTTTATATAATGTGTGTTTAAAAGAGAGCATACGTGGATATATAAATAATAATATAATATCCTACATAAAAACTGAGAGAGGAGATATCGAACTAGTGGACAAATATGTCTACCTCGGACATGAAATTAGGATGTCAAGAGATAACCAAACAGCGGAACTGAACAGAAGAATCAACATGGCATGGGCAGCTTACGGAAGACTAAGAGAGACGTTTAACAGTGATATACCGCATTTAAAGATCCTTTACACAAATAGTGCACTATGTAAAAATCGACCTCTCCTATTGGTCGATCCATCTCGTATTACGATATGTATGCGTCATGCAATCGATTTCTATCAAGAGCTCTCATGGTGTAGAGGTTTATACAGTTGGGTTTCACCTGGACGGCCTAGGTTCGAACCCCGTTGCTATTTTTTATTTTTTTTAAGATTATGTTTCTAAACAGTGTTTTTTCTTGATTTTGGGTATGTCTTGGGTTAGTTTGGGTTAGCACCTGGTTAGTTTCCTTTTCTTGAGCCCCCGTAGCGAGCGAAGCGAGCGGAGGGCCATGCGGATCGACCACTAGGAAAGGCCGATTTTTATATAGTGCACTATTTGTGTAAAGGATCTTATTTATAATGCTGATATACCAATCTGCCTGAAAAGGAAAGTGTAAGACCAGTGTACCGGTACTAATGTACGGTGCAGAGACTCTAACTCTAACAGCTACATCTACGAGAAAATGGAAGATACATCAAAGAAAAATGGAAAGAGCAATGCTTGGGATATCACTGAGGGATCACGTGACGAACGACGAGATAAGGCGAAGAACAGGAGTGACTGACGTGATCGAGCATGTGGCAAAGCAGAAATGGAAATGGGCAGGGCACATAGCTAGAATGCGGGACGGCCGATGGACTAGAAAAATACTTGAATGGAGACCGCGCGCTGACAAGCGCAGTAGAGGACGTCCGCCAACCCGATAGACAGACGATCTCAGAAGATCTGCAGGGAATTGGATCGGAGAGGCACAAAACAGGAACAGATGGAAGACACTGGGGGAGGCCTTCGTCCAGCAGTGGATGACAATAGGCTGATTGATGATGATGATGATGATAATATCCTATATTTTTTACATAAGCTAGTCACGTAATGAAGCATAGATAGATAGCATAACATAAATACATAGATAGATTAATTTATCACTGCCTCATGATAGATAAGGAAATAATGAAATAGCTAGTCAAGTATTCACAATCATAGATATACATAGCGTTCCTATCTACATCTAAAGTAAACCTTATCTTAAAATATAGAAACCTAATATAAGAAAAATAGAATAAAATAAATATATGGAAAAATGTATATATAAGCGATACCAAGAAGTGTATAGAAAAGCAGTAAGAAATTGTAAATAATGTATATATAAGTTTATCTTGAGAATATGCCGCATGGATCGCAATCCAGGACCAGTCAGGTCAGGAGCCATTGGAAAACACCATTCAGCATACAGGACAGCCAACCAAACAAAAAACTAGTAGAAGTTTCCCAATTCTTCGATTAGATTCCTAGAAGATAAAAAGTATAAGAATTTATAATATATGGATGAAATATCAGTAGCAGTGGACAACAAATTAGATAATCTAAATAACAAACCTTAGAGTCTATTCCAGGTCATATCTTGCCAGTCCAATTAATAAGTGTCTAATATTGTCAAAATATCGTGCCTATGTTTTATTCCAGGTCAATGTGTACAGGCTACAGTAGCACAAATCGACCAAAAAGAGGCACAGTTGTCAGTATAATTATCACCACATACTCAATATTCACGATACTTATATTTGTTTGTATTGGTTAGCTCATTTAATGCCAACACCAGTTTTGCCATTTTATGATTGATCAATTTTATAGAATAGAATTGTTCGTGCCTTTAAAAAGATCATCATCGCGCAAGTTTCCTGTTTGATATTCTCCACAACTAAAGGAAATAATTTTTAAGAAAAAGGAAATGCATTCTAAATACAAACAGAGTGGTTTGCACTCGGATTATCAGGAATTCTCTAGATTGAGGGCTGGCTGTAAGAGACTTTCTCATGAGTGCTATAGAAATTATATTGGTTGCACTGAGGAGCATTTAAAGATCCTTTACACAAATAGTGCACTATGTAAAAATCGACCTCTCCTATTGGTCGATCCATCTCGTATTACGATATGTCTGCGTGATGCAATCGATTTCTGACAAGAGCTCTCGTGGTATAGAGGGTCTCACCTGGACGGCCGAGGTTCGAACCCCGTTGCTATGTTTTATTTTTTTTTATTAAGATTATGTTTCTAAACAGTTTTTTTCTTGATTTTGAGTATGTCTTGGGTTAGTTTGGGTTAGCACCCGGTTAGTTTCCGTTTCTTGAACCTTCGTAGCGAGCGAAGCGAGCGGAGGGCCATGCGGATCGACCAATAGGAAAGGCCGATTTTTATATAGTGCACTATTTGTGTAAAGGATCTTATAATGCCACTGAGGATAGCATTATTGCCAGCCCAAAATCTTTCTGGCAGTATGTCTTATGGCGACCTGAAATGCAATAACGATCTTGCTATTGCAAATAGTTTTGCAGATTTTTTTTCATCTACTTATTGTGATGCGCAATGCAATATGCCGGACCAAATTTCGGGCAGCAATGTAAATATCTCTAGTATTAGTATTAAGATTTCGGATCTCTATGATAAGCTGAGTTCTTTGGATTGTGGCTGTGGTCCTGGCTCTGATGGTATACCATTAACTTTACTTCGATATTGTAGCACGGCACATATAACAACCAGCAATATCACATCTTCTTTTTTCGCATCTGCGCAAGTCCGCGCGCAAGATATTCCTTGGTAGGAAATCCGTCAAACTGCCGCCAGCGGCGTCGTGTTTTTACGACTGGTTTATTTTATTGCTATTGGAGTACAATCGAAATCATAGGCGTGTATTTGTCAAATAATTGACATTATGAGAGACGGACGTTGTTTATGACTTGTGTAATGCAAAAAGTCATGATGTTTAAGCAATAAGAACTTGTACAAACCAGAGATATTCTTCCAAAAAGAATTTCCTTAGATTTCCTGCTCATACAACAAGGTATACATATATTTCATAACCCATTGATATTTGAAATTTTATATTACGGCTCTGTTAAAGGAAAATCATACTTATATATGTTTCAAATCCAGCCCTGACTTTTCCTACCCAACTGACATTAGCAAGGTCAAATTTAATTTTTCGCCTGACAGGTCGAGTAATATTGCTGGTTGTTATATGTGCCGTGATTGTAGTTTTGTTCTTGCAAGACCTCTTTTTCACATATTCAATTTGTCGCTGAACACTGATTATCTGCCTTCTGTTTGGAAATCTAGTTTTATCATACCAATTCATAAATCCGGTAATAAGGCCGATGTTAAGAACTATAGGCCTGTGAGCATTTTAAATGTAATTCCTAAGCTCTTCGAAAACATCTTAACTGATTATCTAACCCCTTCCTTGGGTGGCTTGATTATTGATGAACAGTTTGACTTGGTGTGTAAAAAATCAACCGAACTTACCTTGATCTCATATGTTGATTCTGTTGGAAACCTTGGAGGGTGACGGCGAAGTTCATTCTATCTACACGGATTTCTCCAAGGCCTTCGACAGAGTTAACCATGAGCTTTTATTGTCCAGGCTTAGGACAGAAGGGGTCAGCGGCCTTTTGCTTGAGCGGTTTCAGAGTTATTTGCGGGGTCGGGTGCAGATTGTGAGGGTTCATGGCTTCAGGTCAAAGTCTATCAGGGCGACATCTGGTGTACCCCAGTAGTCTCACATTGGCCTTCTGCTTTTTAACTTCTTCGTGAACGACATCCATATTTCTTTTTCATCCTCTAACTTTTTATTGTTCGATGATGATTTGAAGCTATTTTCCAGGGTTGGGTTCCCAGAAGACTATCTTCTTTTGCAGTCAGACTTGAAGAGACTAGCGAACTGGTGTGTTCTCAATGGAATGGAGCTAAACACTGCCAAGTGTCACCTGATGAATTTTTCAAGATCTCGTAATCCTTCAATTTTTCAATACAAAATTCGGGATACTGCATTAAGCCATGTGAACTCCATACGAAACCTTGGAGTTTTGTTGGATCCTTCCCTTGCCTTTATTCCACATATTTGGGAAATAGAATCAAAAGCTCTAGGAATGTCGGGATTTGTGTTGCGGTCAGCACAGGATTTCCATAACCCATTGTCTCTCGGGTCTCTTTACTGTTCATTGGTTCGCTCCCATTTGGAATATGCATCTGGTATCTGGAACCCTGCTTATGCAGTACATATTAAGAGCCTTGAGAGTGTTCAGCACAGGTTTCTGCGTCAGATCTCATTTAGAGCATTTCGTATGTATAGGACTTATATGGAACTTCAATCATATTTGGGCATACTATCTTTCAAGCATCGGGATCTGAAGTTGCTTTACAAAATTTTGAATAATCTTAGCCATAGCCCACATCTTTTAGCAGAAATATCCTTATTTGCTCCCACGCGTTCTAATAACACCTTTTACCAGAACTTTGGCCGTACCAACTATGGGTTGAACTCATTTCTGTCACGGTCCATTAGGCTGGCCAACTCCCATAATGATTTAGACTTTTTCTCGCCTCCTCTAAAATTTTATGCTAAAGTCAAATTTTCTATATTATAAGGTTGGATGTTGGTATTATTTCATTGGGAACTGTGTTTGGTGTACACCTGGTCATTGTTATTTTATTGTCAATTATTTGTCATAGTTTTATACTTTCTTTTTAATTTTAATTTTATAAACCTGTATTATGCATTAGTACTATTGTAAGTTTATTGTAATAATAGGTTTCGACCCGTGAATAAATAAAAAAAAAATAGTAACGTCGCTTTGTAGAAAAACTTTGAACTAAGCCTCCCTCGAAAGAACATGCATTTAATATTAATTGGGTATAGTGTAAATTCTTAATCCATCTATAAACCTAAACACGCCTTTATTAATATAGTCTAACCGATGTTAAGTTTGTTTGTAAATAAACTTGTTATTGTTTTTATATTTTTATCAATGTGTCTCCTTTATTATCTCTTCTCAACTTGACGTAGTTCGATCCTAAACCTGGGCTAAGTAAGGCGTGGCGTTACAAAAAAAACACTATTATTAGTCTTCCTGTACTTTTAACATTTGCACATATTTCTAATAGTTGGCCTACGTTTATTTTCAGGGTGTATATTAGAGCCATCGTTACGTGCAGGAGAGTTCGTTATAGTCCCCGTTGAAATAGTGGTTGGAAGCACCCGAACTGGCAGAAAACCACCGAAAGAATCACCGACTAGAAGCAGCGTAAATGTACTGCCCCGATGCTCGAAACTAATCGCATCTGAGCAGAAGAAAAAATTAAGAAAATTGGTAAAAATACACTTATTATGTTTTGCAAGAAGTTAAGAGTTCTTCTATTAAAGCCGTCTATAGTGGCTCCATTGAAATGCAAGCTAGTTTTCCTCTAATTAACAATTGTGCAAATTAACGAATCCTGCGATTTTAGGCTGAAGAAGACAGGAAACGTAAAGAGGCCAAAAAGCAACAAATGATAGGCAGAAACGGTTACCATCTTAAGGGAGGCGAGGCCATTTTACGAGGTTACAAGAGTCAAAATTCAGAGTACTACACACCCGAATCGAGAAATAAACAGGATATTCCGAACTGCATCGCGTCAGGTAATTGTGTTCCTTGCTCATTTTCTATGCCGAGTACTAATTTCAGTTTTTACTTTCAGTTGTCATGCACTCCTTACTTCCCATCGACGACTGGAACTATAAGCATATAGACCTAATTTTGGACACCGGAGATCAACTGTACATTGATTCATATATTTCTTACGGCCCCAAGGATCCTAAACTAGGCATGGAGAATATTCTAAGGAAATTCTTTATGGGCAATTTAGAGGTGACTGTTCCAGTTCGATTCAATGTATCGCATCGTGAAAGCAAATTTTTACTTTTAGGTGCACGTGACTGTGTACAAACCAATCATCGAAGAGGTATTTACGCCCAACAAACTGCAGAGCGTATTAGAAGCGTTCTTCCAGCAGGAAACGGTGTGCATCCTCAAATATGACCAGCAATGGATAAGCGTCTTCTTTAAAGGAGGTTTCTATTTCGTATTCGATCCGCATGAAAGGGATATTGAAGGTAATTTAGATAGAAATATCATTTTAATAAAATGAATGTTTACTCGACAGAGTGACAAATATTTATCGGATAAAACCAGTTAGAAACAGGGTTTTTCTGTTAATAAATCTGTGAATTGCATTTGATATTTGGGTAACAATTGCATATACGGTTTTCTGCTATTTTTGAATTATATAGAAAATTTTGTATATAGTCACATTCTAGTGTCTTTAGTGATTGCAAATACACTGGGGGAGAACAGAAATGGTGCTTTTTTTAATTTTTTTTTCAACCAAACAAACTTAGGGAACCTTGGAGTGAATAGGGATGATGGACGGCGTAAAAACGTACAGATTGATAATTATTCACTAAAACAAGACACACATACAAACACGAAAATCCAATTTTTTATTTAAAAATTAGCAAATATGCAGAAAATCTTGAAAAACAACCTTTAGTTAAATAAATCTCATACTTTCATGAAGAAAGGATAAATCATTGACATTGACGTTATGACGTTTCAAAACGTTAATGCGTCAATGGGATTAATACCGCTAAAAATACGGGATATTGCGCATGATCGGAATAAGCGCTGCGGTAACATCGAGCATTAATGATGAGCAATATTGCCACGTTTTTTTGTCAAATATTGAAGAATGCACTTCGCTATTTTGCCATAAGACCTTGGGGAGCAGACAGACGGACCTCCGGAAATTTTCAAACACCGTCGCTGCTTGCCTTCTTGACGTTTGTGCAAACATATCAAAAGACTCAAACCAAACCTCAACTCCCTTGTTTTGAAGGTTGTTTTAAAATTAATTAAACATACAGTTTAATTTTTAAATCAAACAAGCATTATTGAATAATGAAATTAATGTATTTCATTTTGATGAAATATTTCACAATGAAACCTAAGCAACCCTAACCTAACCAAATATAAAAAAACTAAACCAAAATAACATATAAACGAACTAATCTAACTTAAGCAAAGGATTGGGTGGATATAGTTTTGAAGTTTTAAAAAAGAACCGATGAATGTCACCGTCGTCAGCAATTGATCTTTTAAATAAAAATTCGGCTAGGTATCCCACAAAGTGAGCCTCCTTTCTTTTCTACCATATCGGGGAATCCCTCCTCTGATATCTCTCCACGTTCGCTCTATATTCTCATTGTGAATAGTTGCATCATTTGGATCAACATAATTAATTTAATGATTTATAGCCAAGTGCTGGAACCCCATGTCATTCAGAGTATCATAACTTCTCCAACACTCGGATACTGTTGTTGTATCTGGCCGAATCCATTCCTGAATAACCCGAACTAAAGTTTCAGAACTTCGATCCGGAACAGGTACCAAAAATATCTTCTTGGAATCTCTCTCAAATCCACCCATTGTTCTTCTATACTACGTCCCCTATTATATTTCCGCCTGCCAAATTTCGCCTCATCAATTTCCACGATCTTCCCAGGGCCACCTAGTCTTTGGGAATGGTCCAGGCTCCATTGTACACATACTTCCCGGCAAAAAGATGACCAATCAACCACTGTTCGGTCACAACGTCTGAGTTCTCTCACCATAAATTTTTGGCTCGGATATGGAAGCCTTAACCAAAGCACAGTAAAATACAGTACATCCTCTATGGACAACTTGGATTTTGAAAACCATGTCCCTTTTCTTCCATTTTTCTTTGTAGTACATTTCTTAACCTTCTTCCCAATCCTATATTTTTTCGAACAGGTGTACAATAAAGAATTAATGTTTATTTCTAGTATACTCGCACAACTGTCACATTGAGAACCCCATGTTCCACCAGATTGTCAACGACACGTCTTCTATCGCTTAATATCCTAATGAATTCCCTTATGGAATAAACGCAGTTGTTGCACGGCATTTTTGCTTAAATTTTTAAAAATTGTTCGTTATTTAACAAGGATAAAATTAATGTACAGGGTGGCTCGAATTCGTGTCTATGTATGGGGAACTCGAAAACCGTAAGAGATACAGTGTCGGTCAAATTAAGGCAAAATTGCGCATTTAAGTGCCTAACAATATGCCGTTTAGAAAGTTTTAAAATTCCGAGTATTTACGGAGATATCCGGAAAAAACCGAAATTTTGAAAAATCGTTTTATTTTTTTCCTGGGCTTATTTAAAAACGGATTTTAAATCTATTTACACTTTTGCATTGCCACTTTTTCCGCTCTATCCAATGATGATATCCAGTTTAAAATCCGACGTTTCGTCTTCAAGGGATCACCATCAACTTTCTTTTTTTAAATACGAAGTTTAATTTTTTTTATCGTTTTTCAGATGGTATTGGCGTTATTAATATGAGTATGTGTTTTTATTTTTTTTAATTTTTTTTATTTTTTATTTTTTTATTTGTATTATTTTTTTATTATTTTTATTTTATATATTTTGCTTTGGCGTGATTTTAAAAAAATTGAGGAAGGTACTTTTGAAATTTGCATATTCTATAAAAATATTTTATTTGTTTTTTGCATTAAGTGGAAAATTGGAGCCCGTATTAAAAATTAAAAATAGTAAAATTATTTTTTACGAGAATATGGCCATGAACTATTACTCAAACAAGTTGTTTAGTGCATTTTATTTATAAGCAAAATTCCAATAGGTGTTTTTTCATCAAAGTTCCTATAGTATCGCGTAGTATGATTATAAATTTTTGATGTTCTCTATTAAATAAATTTTTTAATTGGTTAAAAGTTGGGAATATTTTATCTTTGCAGTAAGCAACTTGTTTGAGTAATAGTTCATGGCCATATTCTCGTAAGAAATAATTTTACTATTTTTTATTTTTAATACGCTCCAATTTTCCACTTAATACAAAAAACATAATAAAATATTTTTATAGTATAAAAATTTTAAAAGTACCTACGTTAAATTGTTTGAAATTGCGCCAAAGCAAAATATACAATTAAAAAAAAAATAATAAAAATAAAAAAAAATTAAAAAAAAAATAAAAACACATAGTCATATTAATAACGCCAATACCATCTGAAAAACGATAAAAAAAATTAAAGTTCGTATTTAAAAAAAGAAAGTTGATGATGATCCCTTGAAGACAAAACGTCTGATTTCAAACTGGATACCATCATTAGATAGAGCGGAAAAAGTGGCAATGCAAAAGTGCAATTCAATTTGAAATCCGTTTTTAAATAAGCCCAGGAAAAAAATAAAACGAATTTTCAAAATTTCGGTTTTTTCCGGGTATCTCCGGAAATACTCGCAATTTTAAAACTTTCTAAACGGCATATTGCTAGGCACCTAAATGCGCAATTTTGCCTTAATTTGACCGACACTGTATCTCTTACGGTTTTCGAGTTCCCCATACATAGACACGAATTCGAGCCACCCTGTACAGCTAACTCTCTTATTTATATCCTAACATCGCAGAAATTTGTTTTCCATAGTAACACCTTCAACAAAAAAATGCCAACAATACCACGTTCAGTGCGAAAATTTGGATCACCCTGAGTAGAATCATAATGCATTCTCTAGCCAATTAGAACAGTCGAATTCCAGAATTTAAATGAGGACTGTTAACTTTACGCATGGTCCTTCGCTTGCTCCGAGGCGCAACCAAACAAAACCAACCCAAATTTACAAAAAGAAACAAACATGAAAAAAATTAAAAACATCTCTTGTCACCGACGGGAATTGAACCCGGGACCGAATCAACCCAACTAAAGTTAATCCAAAGTAATTGAAATCATTACGGTCGAGCTTCCGCGAAGAAAGGATTGCGCGAAGCGCAATCCTTTCTTCGCGCGGGCTCTTACTATGTTAAACGAAACGCAACTAACCATAGCTAAACCAACCCAATCTAAACCAAAGTAATGGAAAGTACGGTCGGGTTTCGGGAAAAAAGGCTTGCGCTTCGCAAAGCGCAAGCCATTCTTCATTCAAGTGCGTAATGCCTTAAAAGAGACGAAACGAACCCAAAGCTAACCCACACTAACCAAAGCTAACCCAAGCTAACCGAAAATAGTTCGCGCAAGTCATTGTTCCTGTAAGTGCGTAGTGCCTAAAACGCGACGAAACTAACCCAAGCTATCCCAAACCAACCCAAGCGAACCCAAGCTAACCCAAACTAACCCAAACTAACCCAAGCTAACCTAAGCTAACCGGAATTGGTTCTCATAGGTTTGCATCCGGGTTTCAGGAAAAAAGGCTTGCGCTTCGCAAAGCGCAAGCCATTTTCCATGCAAGTGCGTAGTGCCTTAAACAAGACGAAACTAACCCAAGCTAACGCAAACTAACCCAAGCTAACCGGAACTAATCCAAGATAATCAAAATTGTTTCTCCTAGGTTGAAGAATGGCTTGCGCTTCGCGCAAGCCATTCTTCATGCAAGTGCCTAGTGCCTAAAACGAAACGAGACTAACCCAAACTAACCCAACCTAACCCAAACTAACCCAAGCTAATCCAAACAAACCTAAGCTAACCCAAGCTAACCGAAATTGTTTCTCTTAGGTTTGCATGAAGATTGGCTTGCGCGTCTTCATGCAAGTGCGTAATGCCTAAACAGAGAAGAAACTAATCCAAAGCTAAGCCAAACTAATTCGGAGTAGCTCGGACTATGTCGTAGGTAACGCGGAGTAGTTTGGAGTAGGTCGTAGGTAATGCGAAGTGGCTCGGACTAGCTTGGATCAGGTCATAAGCAGCTCAGTGTAGTTTGTAGATAGCTCGAACTAGGGCGTAGGTAGCGCGGAGTGGCTCGGACTAGCTTGGAGTAGGTCTTAAGTAGCACGGAGTGACTCAGACTAGCTTGAAGTAGGTTGTAAGTACCGCGTAGTGCCTCGGAGTAGGTCATAAGTCGCTCAGACTAGTTTGAAGTAGGGTGTAGATAGCTGAGAGTGAGTTGAAGTAGGTGGTAGGTAGCGCGGACTGGCTTGCAGTAGGTCGTAGGTATCGCGGAGTAGTAGCTTGGAGTAAGTCGTAAATAGCGCGTAGTGACCCAAACTAGCTTGGAGTAGGTCATAAGTAACTCAGACCAGTTTGGAGTAGGGTGTAAATAGCTGAGACTAGGTTGGAGTAGATCGTAGGTAGCGCGGAGTGGCTTGGAGTTTGGAGTAGGTGTTAAGTAGCGCGGAGTTGCTCGAAGTAGCTAGGAGCAGATCGTAAGTAGCTCAGAGTAGCTTGCACTAGATCGTAGGTAGCTCGGAGTAGGTCATAACATTGTTTATATTTATATAAACAATGGTCGTAGATAGCTCGGAGTGTAGTTCATAATAAGCCGTAAGTAGTTTGGGTTAGTTTGAATTACTCGCTCGAATAGCAAACACAACAACCAACCCAAACTAACCGAAACTAAGTATAAAATAAATTATTTCATAAAATAGATTTATTTGAGTTAATTTCTGTTCGTTTTACTCCCGGAGTGTGCGAAGGCTAACGCATGAAATGTAGCGCGTTTATTTGGCTTACTTTGGATTGGCTAAAAAACGAGTAAAAGGGCGATCCCTTTGTGTCATTTTCAATAAGAGAAATGTGCAACGTTTGGCAACCTTGACCGAGACCTCCGTACCAATTTGACATTTGAAAAATACTACCTGGTGCTTAAATTCTCTTTAAAAACGTCACTTCTGACATAAAAGTATGGCTTATTGCACCGACATTACGAACATTTAATATCAATTTTTTTACTAAAAAATCGTGATAATATCTCAATGATCCTCACTTTTTTGGAAAGAAAATAAAAAATCGAATCGATTGATACCAAAATTTTTTCAAAAAAACCATTATATAATATCTTAACCAAAACCGGTGGTAAGTATGTATGGTATTATTTTTTTATTTTTCTTACAAAAAACGCAATTATTTTTCTTCTCCGCCAGTATATTTGCAATCCCTAGGGACTCTAGAATGTGCCTACATAATTTTTTTTCCATATAATCCAAAAATAGCAGAAAACCGTATAAGCAATAATTACCGATATTTGTTTTGGCAGTGCCTAAATTTGTTATTTTCTTATTCATTTTTCAGGGAATCTATTAAAAACGGAAGGACCCGGTACAGGCGTAGTGGTGCGTTTCGACACTCTGAGCGCCATGACATTGAAAATCGTGAACAATTTAGGGGGAAATACCGAGGACACCGACATGTTCTCATTGTGGATCATTTCCGTTGAATCGAAATAGTTAAGAAAACGTTCTGTACTTGTATCATATTGTTTTGTGTACGTTTGGAAATAAAGTGATAAAAAAAACATTTTTTTTATGACTAGCCTTACGGCATTCGCACTCCCTCTAAGGGGAACATTCACTTATCCCAGATATCCCGGATATCAAAAGGATTAAGTTCTGAGAGAACCTTTTACATGTTATCGGGTCCTTGGTGGCACCTACGGATTTCCTACAAATTTTCGGACGGTACAGGCTGTTGCGAGAAGTACTGCTTTCTGCATCAATTTGAAGAGATGTTCGCTCAATCCGAGTTCCTTGATATTTATTAACAGGTTCTTTGGAATGAGTCCTGTTGATGACACAATGATTGACACCGTTCTTACTCCCTCCATTCCCCATTGTTGCCGGATTTTCTCTTGTAAATCTCGCTATTTGGCGATCTTTTCGACGTGCTTGACCTGCAAATTGTTGTTGTGCAAGGCAATTAGGAAGTACGCCTGTATCAAGGAGGTCAACAACAGCAGCGAGCTTTCTGGAGCTGTTCTGCTTGGGAATATGCGGGTGTACCGTTGAGTCCGTACCACCAAATTCACGCAAAGTTAACCTTCTCCAGCAGACCCCGGTCTTGCATCCCATTTTCCTCTGAACCAGTAGGAGGCTGTGCTGGTGGGACTGGGTCCGCCTGGTTAGCAGATTGTTCTAAAGGTTCATCATGGGCTTCATTCGTTGCGTGTTGTTCCGTATGTTGTACCGCTAAGTACTCGAAAGCTTCTCTTTTTAGGGCGTCAAGTTGTTCTTGTGACAGACGCTTGTTGTTGATTATAACACGCTTCTGGTCCATCAGTCTCTGCTCCGATAGATGATTGAGCTCTGGGCGTAGCGTAATAAAAGAGTGGTGGAATAATGGTCTTATTCCAACAGAAATAGAGAGAACCTTTAGATACTTTGTAGTAGCAGCGCATGAGATCCAAGTTTAGTTCGTGGGTCCACTGCATACAAGAATCTAGGGGCAGTCCCATAACTCTGAGCAGAGTAATGTGGGTTGTCTAAATTAACTTTTCGCATGGGGCTTCCCTCGCTATGGGGGCTCAAGAAAAGGAAACCAGGTGCTAACCCAAACTAACCCAAGACATACCCAAAATCAAGAAAAAAACTGTTTCGAAATATAACCTTAAAAAAAATAAAGAAAAAACCGACGGGGTTTGAACTGGAATCACCGAAGTGAAGACCAACCAGAGCACATACAGACAACTGGTTATATCGCGAAATACATGAAAACAGTTGAGGGCTCAAAGTTATGAGACTATCGCTAGACATAAATCCACTGCATGCGCTGCCGCGGTAATCCTGCCTTAGTGGTTGGCGGCTGATTTGCCATCAAAACAGTTTCGGCAGGTGGAGAAGGTGGTTGTTATGTGATCCTTTCTCGTGTAAGCCTATATTCGTTAGCAGGGTTGTCGATATTTTGGTCGAGCTGGAGATTCCCGCGCCGTCCTCGACCATTACGGCGCTCGTCCGACGCTTGTCCTATATTTCCAGGAACCAGTGCATCACACATATCATGGGGTTGGCCTGACACATGGTTTTCTACCTTTCGTGTCAGCCTTAGCCTTCAGTCTGCGCCACCTGGATTGGTTATTATTATTATTGTTTCGATTCTTTAATGCTGGTCTTGTGCTTGCTGCTGGTTTCTTATAGTACTTTCCGTAATAGTACGGAACTCAGTACAACCGCTTTCTGAAGTGGCAACAAGTTGTGGGTTCCGGGGAGTTGCTTTATCGTTTCACAGGTATTGTGCGATATCAATCCTGTGGCGCCGATTACTACAGGGACTATTATTGTTTTCATGTTCCATAGGCGTTGTATTTCAATTTATAGATCTTTGTATTTGAGGCGTTTCTCTGCTTTCTTCTAAGTGATATAATAGTCCGAAGGAATTGCTACGTCTATTAGCATGCATGTGTTCTGTTTCTTGTCTTTCACTATGATATCAGGCTTGTTTGCTAGTATGGTTCTGTCAGTTTCAACTTGTGTGTCCCATATTATTGTGGTTTCGGAAGTGTCGATGACGGGGTCTGAGCTGTATTTGTACTATTTTTCATGTACTTTTACTCCATACTCCCTGCAGATGTTCCAGTGCAGGTGTATTGTGGCGGTTCAGGTAAGCTTTCTTTGCTAGGATGGGGCACCCTGACACTATATGGTGGATGGTTTCGGAATGGGCGTGGCACAGTCTACATTTTGGGTTTATGTCTGCCTTCATTATCCTTGCCTTTATGTAGTTGGTGGCTATAGCTTGCTCCTGACAAACAGTTACCATGTTAGGTTTGCATGGGTGAGCCATGATGCAATTGTCTTGATGGTGTCCTTTCCGACTCCTTTGCGATTTGTCCATGTAGGGCCTTTTTCTTCCACCTTGTTGTCTGTTCTCTTCTCTTCTGTTGTTTCAATCCTTCTTTAATCTGTTTGACTCTTTTTGTTTCAGGTTGATTCGGGTTAACGTTTTCCACTTCGTCGTCTTCGCTGTTGTCTTCCTTCTTGTTTCGGTCTCTTTGTCGGTTCACCATGCCGATGTACTTTTCTTTCCTTTTCAGCTTGAGATAAGCGATCAGTCGATCAGATCGTGATGGTGTTTTCCAGGCTTTGCATGCCTCTCCCTCTTTGTTTTCGTGGCAAGTATAATCGGTCTACGTCGGCTTTGGGGTGGAGTCCGCTGTGGATGTTGAGTAGCTTGTTGTTTTGTGTGTCCATTTTTCTGAGTTCTGCTAGAGTCCACTTGAACTGTCTTATATTACAGGGACTGCTAGGGTTGTAATGGCAGAGGTCTTGTTTTAAGCATTGAGTTCGGTCTTGAGTATTCCTCTTGTTCTTCTGTAGTATTCCTATTCCAGTTTCACTTTCATCCTCTTATGCTGTATTCCGTCGTTCTCGTCACTTCCCCGGTACTTGTCGTTGTTGTTCTAATGCCTTGATATCGGTGTTCTTGCCTAGTACTATGTTTTCCTTCGTTTGTAGCTCTCCTTTGATGAATGCAGCCTTTACGCATTTATCTAGTCCAAATTGCATCTGTATGTCTCTGCAAAATTCATGTATTTTTTCTAGTTGTTGCGTTAGTTCGTCTTCACTTTTAGCTATCAGCTTCAGATCATCAACGTACAGGAGATGGTTTATCATTTGCTTCTCGTTTCTGGAAGTGTATCCTGTGCCTGTTGTTTTAAGGATGGTACTCAGGGGGAACAGGGACATACAAAACAGCAGCGGTAATAGCGAACCTCCTTGGTAAATATCATTTTTGATGTTAATTTCTTTGATTATGACAGGTGTAGGTCAGTTTTCCAAGTGGTTATGGTTTTCGTTATGAAGGCTAGTAGTGTTGGAGATGTTCGGTATATGTTCATGGTTTCCACTAGCCAGCTGTGAGGTATATTGTCAAAAGCTTTTTACAGCCAATCCAGGCTATTGATAGAGGTTTTTGCGATTGTTCTTGCAGTCTTTTTGGATCATGTTGCTGGTTAAAAGGTGGTCTTTGCACCCGTAAGAGTTCTTGACGCAGTCTTTTTGTTCGTCAGGGAAGAGGTTGATTTCTACTAGATGTGAGTAGAGTCTTTCTGATATTATCTTTGTTAGGATTTTGTACACATTGTTCAAGCAGGTTATGGGGCAATATGATTTGGCTTTTTCAGTGTCCTCGGATTTGGGATTACCTTTTGTAAGTCAGACGGGCATCTCCTGTTCTTCCTTTATCATGCCTTTGGAAGAATTTGCTATGGTTTCATGTATTGCTTCTAGTTTCTTCCACTAGAAGTTTGGTATTCCGTCTATCCCCGCTGCTTTCCAGTTTGGTGTTCCATCAGTTGCTAGCTTGAGTTCGGCTAGGCTGATGTCGGGCCATTGCGTGCGTTTTATTTTGGAGGTTTTTTCGTATTCTCTCTGAATCCAGGTCGCAGTACTCTTGTGTCTGATGTCTCTTTCCCATATGCTTCTCCACTACTGTTGTATCTCTGTCTCGTTGGTCGTCCCTCTGATTACGTTTTTCTTCCCTAATATCTCGTTGTAGAGTCTGTGTGGGGTTTCCGTTTACTCTGTTTATTCTGGTAGTACTGGTTGCTTCTCTCGGTGTATCGTTTTATTCTGTAGGCTTTCGCTGCTATTTCTTGTTTCAGTTTTTCTTGCGTTACCGTGAGTTGAGTCTCCTTGGTGATGTGGTACTTCGCGTATAGTTCTCTTTTCTTTTCTTGCATTGTCTTACTGCGTCTCTTTCAGTTGTTCGGCACTGGATTCTTCGCTCCTTCTCTCGCTTTAGGTCGTTTCCCTTTTTTTTTCTGGTATCAGGATGTTCTGTATTATTGCTGCTGTTGCGTACGCGAGGTTGTTGATTGCAGTCAGGTCTCTGTATTCATCTGGTTGTTGTCCTATTATTTCTTTAATTGCCTCATTGCCGCCTTTGATTAGTTTTTTGGCTTTTCCGTTGTTGTTTATTTTCTTTAGAGATATTCTTTGTGTGTTTTCATCTATCCTTACTTCTTTTAGGGTCGTCAGTATTTTCTCCCTAAGCTCACTGCATGTTTCGTTATGATCTTTTGTTACTGCTCAGTGGTAGTGTGCGGGACTCGTGTTTTCCTCTGTTCTTCATCTGTATCCTCTTTGTCCTCTGTTTCTTTCTGTTTTGTTTCTTCACTGTTGGCTGCTATTGTTCGGCTCTGAATCTCGGCTTTCACTTCTTTCCGGATGTTTTCTAAATCTGACCCGTTGATTTTGTTCTGTTGCTGGATGTATCTTCTCTGCGTGGCCATGGTGTCTGCAGTGAGGTTATGTTTTGAGTGTGGGTTTCGGGTTTTCCAGAGGCCGAATGCTTCGTTGATGTTGGCTGTTCCAGTTTTTTGTACTGTGAGGAGGTGGCACCACATTATTTCTTTGTACTCCTCAGCTGTCCATTTGGTCCTTTCTGGTTTCCTGGTTTCGCTTGATTGTTTACTTTGTTCTTTGGGTGGCTTCTGGGTGCCTTGTCCCTTGTTTGGTCGTTCGCTTCTCGATATTTGGGGTTTCTTTCTTTCTGTTTCCCTGGACGTATTGGCTGATTGTATGAGTTCAAAGTGTCCCTTCTCCAGGTTTCCGGTCATGAGGAGGTTGAGCTCCTTTGGTCTTGCTGTTTTGCTTATGACAGTTGGTGGTTGGTTTGGCGTGAACTTGTTGGCAGTTGTTCGTTGTGTTGATGTGTAGACGTTGAACTTCCGATAGTGCCAATATCTCTATTCGCTGGTGCCATATGGACCGTCCTGTCTCATGGTACAGCAGTAGTTTCTATCATTCTGTATCCATGGGTCAGTTGCCAATAGATATTTTTTGATCTCATTTCAGTTTTGCCGGACGTAGTTGACCGCCTGATATCTAACTTTCATATGTTGTCCCTGTGTTCCATGGATGAATAAGCTGACGATGACGGCTCGGAACAAGCAGTTTCCATCCCCTTGGATCTGTTTCACTTCAAATGTTCTGGGTTTATTTATTAGCGCGGGTGTTGGGTTGTTATGCCGAGTGTTGTTTTGAGTTTAAGGACTTCGCATGATGACGACCTGGGACGCTTCAGGCCCCCTGTCGGACGCGACATCAAGCATGGTCGCTCTGATTCCGTTTACGTCGTTATTGTTATCCGAGGCTTGTCGTTTTTTCTCCATTCTCATGGGTTTGCTGATTTATGTCCACCCCAGGTGTTTTATTTCCCTGGTGCCCTTCGGTCTTAGAGACTGACGAGCATCCCCATCGCCAGGGGCGATAGCAGTTCAGCATCAGCCACGGGTTATTATTATTATTATTATTATTATTATTATTATTATTATTATTATTATTATTATCATTATTATTATATAAAATATGTGTAAAGTAATTTTGATTTGATTAATTTGAAACTTCCCCTCGTAGTTTGTAGATATCCCTCGTACTAAGAAACGAATGTGTATATGTGGTTGCATAGACAACCCGTCTTATGACTCGAGTGTTTTAAAATCCTCAACTTCTATGAGCTCATTTTTTATTTTTTTTTCTCTTCTTATTTTGTCCGGAATCTTTAAAACGCAATTCGTAGATTTTGTAAAATGCTAATTTTCATACGGAATAATAAATATTCATTTATTATAAATGTTTATTTAAATTATTTTGTCCAAAATCAATAATATTACTTAATACCTTAAAGTTGTTTTATAATTTGATGATGATCATTTCCAATAAAAACAAAACTTACGTCCCAAATACGTCAACCATCAGTGTTGCCAAATCGTTGTTAGCGAACGCATTTTGTCTACTACCCCTAGAAATATATTTGATCATATACGTATACGTATATGTATTTGACATTCCCAGTCGAAAGGCATAGGTAGACAAAAGGCATTCACTACGGCGATCTGGCAACATTGATGGGTGGGTTAGTTCTTTTTGGAGAATTTTAAGCTTTACAATCAAAAGTCGAGTCTCTAATGATATGCATGATAATGGCTTTTTGAGTTTTACTGATAATGCCGGCAGAAGCAGAACGTGATATTTAGCATGCTTCCTGATCGATTTAGTTTGATCGTGACCTAGTACCAATACCAAGTAATAAACTGAATGTCTGTAAAATGCTCATCATAGGGATGTTTCTTGAGATTAAATATATCGAGCAGTGTCGAAGCACGGATTATCGATAGCTCCGAATATCGCCTTAAGTTCGTTTCGTTCCCAAGCTCCATAAACAAAAATCCTGGTAATATCGTCTATTTATCATATCATAAGGCGCACATTAATGTTTAGCCATATAAGCAGAAACAGTTGAGTATTTTTGTGCCTGATTGTAATTAATATGTAATTTTTAATAAACTAGAGACGAAAATGAGACAATATATCGATGTGTGTCACCGAAAATATCGATACCCCGATGAATATCGATACGTGTCGGATCACTCCTAGGTTGCGACATGATAATGTTAAATCATCACCGACAAGTTCATTGATATTATGCAATTATCGATATTTTCTATAATTTTTCAGTGAATAATAAGTAGTCCAAGGACGTTCGCTTATGTCCACATAGATAAATCCGATGGTTATTATGCGTGACAGTGATAAAACGGCCAGTGTTTTGCTTCCTTTGATTTTATTTATATCCAAATTCGATTATATCAATTGCGTGGGGTATTTAGATTTAGCATTTTCTGGCCAAAATCAAAACTTTTGGTTAAGTGTAAAGGTTTTAGAAAAATAGGATTCTATTTGATTTTTTAAGTGGCTTGTATTAAATAATGATATGGCAACAGCGACTAATTGGGCTGTTTCATAATCATCATTACCCAAGTCGGCTGTGGCTGTTCTAACACAACTTTGTTAAACCTTATGATATTAAGCAAGATTTATTACAAGCGTCTACGGACAGGGCAAAATTTTTAATGCGAAACCGTGCATGCGCAATGGCGAAACAAGAATGATAGGTATTATTATGGCTTTGCATGGTCCTCCGCTCGCTTCGAGGGCGGAATCAACAAGAACTAACCCGAACTAACCCAAAATTAAGAAAAAAATGTAAATTAATAAAAAAACAAACATAACCTTAAAAAACAAAACATCCGGCGCGACCGATGGGAATCGAACCCGCAGCGCAGAAATGACAAGTTAAGTTACCGCCAAGGCCCGCTTTTATGTTCGGCTTCAAACATCTACAACGCCAGGACCTACCGCCAGCATCACCAAGGTCCCCAGACTTAGTCGACCCCTCCCGGTTATGCTCCGAGCTTCCCCGTGAGCGGTCCAGAAAGCCTGGCAACCGTCATAGCGGGGAAAGAAGACCATGTTTTCTCTTTATTTCCAAGATATACATATACATAGTTATACATAATTTTACAATTTTCCTACATAGCTCTACAGCGTATTTACACCTCTACAATCCGCTATACTATAACTATAATGTATCTTGTAACCTGTATCGCTACAATTACTACGTTTGCCTCCATGAGACATTCCTCTCAGCGATCCTTCTTTCGTGACGCTGCGCTGGACCAATATACTCATAAGGCCCCTTATTTCTAAGTATGTATACACCTGGGACTACATATCTATATATACAGCAATGCTGCCATGAGCACCTTTCTTATATATTCCTAGCTTACCTTATGTTACCTTATTTTATTCTATCTTATATTATGCACTGTTACTCACAGCTTCACAGACCATCTGTCCCAGAGTTTGTCAGCTTAAGACTCATAATCGTTGTTGTCTACCTACCTATTAATCGCATCCAGGTCCCTCGGCATTCCTAAATTGGAATAACAAATCCCCTTTCTTTTAATCACATCCATTCTAGCTTCTAACCTTCTTCCATTCCTACATTCAGTCAAGACATGCTCTGCATTATCAACACCCATACCACATTCACACATATCGTTTGTTACCCATCCTCTCTGGAATCTTCGTAGATATTGCCTGAAATTGCCATGCCCCGTTGCTTGTTGGGTCCTCTTCTTTCTCAGCCTCAGTCTATCTCTCCCAACCTTATTACAGAGTAGGTAGAGCGTCCTACCTTTTTCCTCCAGATCCCACGTAGTCTGCCATTGACCCATGACTAGGCTTTGTCTAATCTTGTTATACTCTTTCTTGTCGAGTATAAATTCATCCTCCTGTCCTTGTTCTTGTTCAAGACAATTCTTCAACGAGTCCCTTGCCAATTTAAGCGCTCGTTTCCCCTGTTCAGTCATCTGGCGCCTTTCCCACCTGAAACGAACTTTTATTCGCTTACTCCATAAGCAACGCACTAAATCTTGAATTATGACCGCTGCCCTTCTGTCCGAGTCATAGTTGTTCACTTCTTCAAGGGCCTACTTGTTACCATTTGTGATAACCACATGCACATCTGCCAAGTCGTTGTCACGTATGAACTCATTTGCTTATTTTACCCCATACAGTATCACATGAAGCTCAGAACGAGGTACAGATCTACCTAAGTGCTTGTGGCACGACGTATAGTGTAGATTACCTGAATGACTTAATACTACACCAAGCCCACTATTCTCCTCTTGTACGGCGGCATCAGTCCAAAACCCTGACCTCATTACCAATAAATTCGTGATGTTCTTCTAACATTAGGTTTATCCGCTTACATATCCGGGTGCGCTTGGATTCCTCTGCCTTTCCCCTTACAACCGCTATCCAATATTTTTGCCTCATGTCATAAAGTTGTTGTGCTTCAATTCACAGCGGGGGAGTACCGTTAATGATCTGAAGCGCAGCGGTTGACGTGGTTGAATAACCTCTGCCTAGGGCTCCATCTTCTTTCAATTTATTTACCCGAGTTGCCCCTGATGATAACGACCTGGTCGTCCGCATATGCCTATGGGACCAACCTTCTACATTCATCCGGTTCATCATTCATTTCCCATTCCCCTTTCAATCCATTCATGCGGTCAAACCATTCTTTTATAAGTATCAGCCACAAGGTTGGCCCCAGGCTTGAGCCTTACGGGCATCCCTTGTGGATTTTGGCTTCGACTTCACCACTTATTACCGACCTACCCCTCAGGAAACTCCAGCAGATTTGGATAATGCCCTTATTTATCCCCTTACTTAGCATGCGATCTATAATTTTGGGTTCCCATGCAGAATTAAAGGTATTTTTCATGTCTACAGCTACCACAAGCTGAGTCTTTTTTGCAGATCTCCCATGCTTTACATCCCGCATTAAACCGTCACTGCATCGACAGGTCCTCTACCCTTTCGGAACCCATATTGTCTATCCGAAACAACGCCTCTCGTTTCCATCTTAAACTGAAGTCTTTTGTTTATTACCTTATCGAGCAACTTACACATTAGTGGTTCAAGGCTGATAGGTCCTAGTCCTCCATCCCTTGTAGCTACCCAAACTAACCACGCCTTCTTCCAGCATAGAGGAAATATTTCGCTTTTTCCACATTCCTTGATTATAGTCGTTATAATATCGTTGCGCGACTCCCAGATGGCCTTGACATATTTGACTTTCATACCATCCCTACCATTTGCGTTTTTATCGTCCAAATCTTTTATGACATTTTCAATTTTCCAGTCATATATATCCACAGTTCACTCTGGAGTCCCTTTATGACTACAGCCATTGACCTTAACTGCCTTTCTTCATCCAACGTTGTTTGCGGGTGATACTTTTCCATAAGATACATGTCTTTTTCCTGTCCTTTCAGTTCCCTGTCCTCATGCATTATGGTAGTGTTAGTGACTGCCCCTTTGTTTTTGTTTTTATTTTTGTTTATATACTTCCAAACTCTCTCCCAGGGACTTTCTGCACACAAGTTGTTTAATTGTCCATTTGTGTGGTCAATTTTTTTCTGTTTAATCAGGTCCTTGTATTTTGTCCTCTCCAGTATATACATTTCCTTGGCATGCTGATTTTCATACCTATTGAGCTGGCAGACTCTCTTCATTCTTTGCACGTGCCTTTTACATCCTTCTAGATCTTCATCCCACCAGTCGTTCTATTACATTCATCTTCTTTTTTTATTCTTTTTGCCGCGATCTTCTGCAGTTGCATCATCATCTCTTCCATTTTGCCCTCAAATTGATCAGTATTCGACTCAGTGATAGTGCTCAAATCTATTTGTCGTAAAAGTCCTGTGCAATACCCTCAATGCTTCTAGTCGTGAATAGCTCTATCCATTTACCTATTTTGTTTTTCCTTGTTCCTGCAGCTAATTCGTAGGTAATGTAGAGATGATCACTAAGGGTTTCCTCTTCAAGCACCTTCCAATTTTCAACCATAACATTCGCGTAAGGTCAATGTAGCTCTGCCCTCTGGTCGATCTATATGTGGCCAATTCTGTTTTTTTTGTTATTTATTGTCACTCCATTATTGATTGTCCACTCGAGTATGCGTTCTCCCCTTGTATCCGTTGTTTCTCCTCCCCAAATGCTGTTTTTAGCGTTAAAATCACCTGCCATGAAGAAAGTTGTTTTATCTTCTATAACCCCACTTACCTCTTCAAATCTAGTACCAACCTCTTCTCCTGGTTCATCATAAAGTGCCATTATGTATATGTTTTTCCCTTTGTAGTCCTTAACGGTGACAGCGATGTGATTTTCACTCGTAACACTCCTCTGTTGTTCCCCTTGTATGATGTTTTTCAATACGATAACGGCTTTTGGCTTATCAGTCTTATGGGTTATAAATCCCTTAGGCGTTTCCATTTTTACATATATGGTTCTGTTAGAATAGCAATATCAAAATTTTCCCGTTTAGTTCTGTGGCCTCCCTTCCTCTCCCTAAATGACAGGCAAAATCTCTGCCTACTACACCACGGAGGCGTTGAAGCAGTTTCGCTAAAACGTAAAAACATGGATAATTCCGATATTTCGGCCATATTACGCATGCACGGTATCGCATCGAAAATTTAGACCTATCCCTAGACGCTTGTGATTTATTAATTATTTTTGATTTATCTATAGAAAACATTACAGAAATGCCCTCACTGATTAATTAAATGATTTTGTCAATTCCGAATGTGTTAAACTTGACAGTTGTCAATTCTCAGTAAAAAAGGAGCGGCTAAATGTAGCGCCTATGTTAAATATGCAAAAGTTTTTTTCTTGTTTTTGGGCATGTCTTGGGTTAGTTTGGGTTAGTTTGGTTTGGTTGCGCGAGCGTAGCGAGCGGACAACCATTTTTTACCTTTTACTTTTTCCCATTGCGCAACCACCAACGTAAACAATCATTATTGCGGTAAGGATTTAACATTTGCGCTACATTTAGCCTCTTATGTAAAATGTATCGTTCGTTCGAGAAAATGGGATAAAAATATGACAGTTTTAACCAACAGTCAAGTTTGACACACTTCGATATTGATTCAATCATATCTGATAGAATATGGAAATGAAATTTAATTAATGCGTTAAAAATTGCATGCATTTCATTGGCTGAATTATTTCTATACGTACCTACCCCAAATGAATTTACTTCCATCAACGATCTGGCAACACTGTTGGGTGGCGAATGCATTGCATTCGTAGGTTTATTTCCATTTGTCACGTTTATAGGCCAGATACATTCAATACCTACGCTCTGGCAACAATGTTGGGTGGCTTTTGCTTTACTTTTCGCAATTTACTAAAGTAGGTATGTTGTGGGGCTTTAATTAAGTAAATAAAGAAATAGTAGTAAAAACAATTGACAATTTTCCTATGCGTAAGCCAAATGCATGCACTACTGACTCTCTGGCAACACTGTTGGTGGCTTATACATTACTAACGCATTTGTATCCAATGCATTTATTTTATGCACTTACTAAAGAGAGTGCGCTGTTAGGACATAATTAAACAAAATAATAAAGTATTATTAGGAAAAAAATTTATGTTATTTATGCCTTAAAATTTTTCATAATTTTATTGGCTCAATTATATCCTATGGTTAAGCCAAAACTATGCACTATGAACGATCTGGAAACAGTGTTGGGTGGCTTATGTTTTATTTACGCATTTGCATCGAGTACGTTTATTTAATGTATTTACTAAAAAGGGTGCGCTGTGAATGCAAAATTAAACAAATAATTAATAAAGAAATATTAGTAAAAAATTTGATGTGATTTAAGCCTTAACATTTTTTGTGAATTTTATCGGCACAATTATATTCTATGCGTAGGTCCAATGCATTCACTACCAAGGATCTGGCAACACTGTTAGGTGGCTTATGCATCGCTTGCAATGGCATCGAGTACGTTTTTGAAGTGAAACGTCTTTATCTTTAGCGAGGGTAAGTCCGAAAAAATGAAAATCAAATGAAACGGAAATCAATTTCAGGACAAGTAGCCGGGGTAAAATGAGGATCCTGAACGAAAACTGGACCCTGTACAAAATTTGCCTTAAAAATTTTCATGTACTTCATAACCTCAATTATATTTTAAGCGTAGTCCAAATGCATTTACCACCAACGCGCACTGGCAACACTGTCGGGGGGCTAATGCGTTGCATTCGCAGTTGAGTAGGGTGCGTTTATTTCAAGGACTTACTGCGCTGTGGGACACGCAATTAAATAAATAAAAAAATAAATATTAGTAAAAAAAATTGGCGTGACTGTTATTTACCTATACAATACTATACATTGTTGGCAGTGCTTTAAGTGTCTAATAACCTGATGTATTAAAAAATTGTCCACATGTCATGAAATCATTAGGTACCCACCTAAAACCATACAAACGCCAAAACACTCCACCGGATTGGACGGTTTTGTTTAGGCCGTTCTTTCATATGCAGGACCGTCTTTAGGCACCTACATATGAAATTCCTGTACCCATAGGAATAGTTATTGTTGACACAGTTGCGATCCGAAATTTCGGAATAAATATTTTTTTTCTCAACGCGTGGCCCCGGACCTACGTGACCCCCGAGGGTCAGCGCGATCCAATTAAATCATCTCTAATTAATTGCCTCTTATCTTGTATTACAAAACCAACAGTGGCGGTCTAATCCTAAATGTGCATGAATTTTTATTCAGTTTTACTTATGCTCTCTGTTAGGTTCGAGTTGATTTGGAGACGTTTTTGGGACTCGAATTGTTTCGGAACCACCAATTTGAGTAGAAGCCTGCACGGATTGAATGTTTTTGAGTGCGTGGGCGTGGGTCGCGCGTTAGGACTATCGAAATGAAGTACGTGAACAAATTCGTAACCATTATTAGTGGCGTAACGGATACCACGATTAAGGCTCTGGAGGCATTGCATGTATTTCGTGGTAAGTATGAGGGATATTTGAAAAATCATCACATGGCAACACTAAAATTATATATTTTTTAAATGCGCTCTTGGGCGCAAAGAAATGAGACGCATAGCATCAAAGAACCATCAGTTTTGATTCTATAAATCCGAGTAGAAATAATAACGTGGTGACGTTCGTGAAGCCACTAAACTTAAATTGGAACACCAGATGTCGTAAGAGAGGCCTTTGAACTCGACGGGAAACTTTGGGGGGTACGACGATGACGCGGTCAAGCCATTAAAACCTTCGATAAAGAGCGTTTTGAAACCCCAGAATAAACGTTGTTCCATGCCTTCAGATCAAATGGATACGGAGTTTGATCGAGATATCTGGCCCTTATTCAATTAACTATCAATAATTACCATCGTTTAGCCTTGGTCCCTCTTAATTTCTAAAACTCTAACGGGACACGTGATTCTGTATCGACTACAGATAGCCGATTAAGATGGGGAGGGGGGGATGTCGTCTCCTTTTCAAAGTATGCACGATGATCGATGATCGATGATCGATGATCGATGATCGATGATCGATGATCGATGATAGTCTAATTCAAATGTATCAATCAGCTTAAGTCCTGTTATTTTTATGACTACAGATATTTATAGCTTTCTCATACCACACAACATCGGCAGTCTCTCCTTCCAACTGGATATAGCGAGAGCAAACTTTAATAGATAATTTACAAGTTAAATATGTGATGATGCACAACTTTGATAATTCTGTATTTGGAATATTCAATTTTTGATCGCTTTATATTGAAATGAACTGTACAAAATTTGAAGTGTCCAAAATCAATTGTATTTTTAGTTCGGTATTTAAAGTAGGGTGACTAAAATGTTGATAAGGGATAAGGGTAATTTTTGAATAATCTGTTTTGAGGTAGAATGAGTTAGTTTAAGTACTCATGCGCAGTTGAAGATAAATTTTAGGTTAACTAGTTTAAATGTCATTCCTTTTGATAAATCTGCATTTGGAAGGTTCAATTTTTGATCACTTTATATTGAATATACTTTTACAAGAGTGTTTCCATGGCAACCACTATAAAACATTATTAAAATACTGTACAAAATTTGAAGTGTCCAAAATCAATTGTAGGTAATTTTAGTTCGATATTTTGGTTTCCACGGCAACCACTATAGAAGATTTTTGAAATAAATTGTACAAAATTTGAAGTGTCCAAAATCAAATGTATTTTTAGTTCGGTATTTAAAGTAGGGTGACCAAAATGCTGATAAGGGTACTTTTTTGAATAATCTGTTTTGAGGTAGAATGGATTAGTTTGAGTACTCATGCGCAGTTGAAGATAAATTTTAGGTTAACCAGTTTAAAAAATCATTCTCTTTGATAATTCTGCATTTGGAAGATTCAATTTTTGATCACTTTATATTGAATAAACTTTTAAACGAACGTTTCCATGGCAACCATTGTAAAACATTATTGAAATAAACTGTACAAACTTTGAAGTGTCCAAAATCAATTGTGTTTTTAGTTCGGTATTTAAGGTAGGGTGACCAAAATGCTGATAAGGGTAATTTTTGAATAATCTATTTTGAGGTAGAATGGGTTAGTTCGAGTACTCATGCTCTGTTGTAGATAAATTTTTGTTTAACTAGTTTAAATATCATTCTCTTTGATAAATCTGCATTTGAAAAATTCAATTTTTGATCACTCAATATTGAATATACTTTTACAAGAAGGTTTCCCTGGTAACCACTAGAGAAGAGTCTTGAAATAAACTGTACAAAATTTGAAGTGTCCAAAATCAATTTAATTTTTAGATCGTTATTTAAAGTAGGGTGCCCAAAGTGCTGATAAGGGCAATTTTTGAATAATCTATTTTGAGGTAGAATGGGTTAGTTTAACTACTCATGCTCTGTTGTAGATGCATTTTAGGTTAACTAGTCTTGATATAATTATCTTTCATAATTCTGCATTTGGAAGATTCAATTTTTGATCACTTTATATTGAATATACCTTTACAAGACGGTTTCTATGGCAACCACTATAGAACATTGTTGAAATAAATTGTACAAAATTTGAAGTGTCCTAAATCAATTGTATTTTTAGTTCGGTATTTAAAGTAGGATGGCTAAGATGCTGATAAGGGTAATTTTTGAATAATCTATTTCAAGGTAGAATGGGTTAGCTTGGGTACTCACGATCTGTTGCAGATAAGTATCAGTTTAAATACCTAAAATATAATTCTCCTTTAACAATTCTGAATTTAGAGCATTCAATTTTTGGTCACTGAATATATTTTTCCTATATCGTTCCATGGCAACCACTATAGAACCTCATTCAAATAAACTCAAAATTGTACTTTTATTTTGTTATATGGAGTTACCCTTATGTTCACCCTACCATAAGGGTAATTTTTGAATAATCTATTTTGAGGCAGAATGGCCATCTTTCCATCATCAACCAAGGCCATCGGGCTTCGAAAACCAATCATATCCGAACCGCAAAAAAAAATTAGCTCTCGCAAATAAATATGTTGCTCGCGGAATGCAGATTATCGTGCAATAAACGTGCAAACAATATTATTCAAAACTAGCCTTTGCCCCAGATTTATTTTTAACATGTTAGTTTATAGATGTCCGCCTCTGATTGCTGCTAATATTACTCAAAAAGTTGCAAATAATAACAATAAGAGATAAGACATTAATTTTGCATCGATTTATTGGTTAGTTATTATTGGCTAGCCAACAAATATTTGGTAAAACGTCGTCTAATTTAAATAGGCATATTGCAAACTTGTATTTTACTGAACTTGATTCGCGGATTGTGCCACTAAAAATATAAAAAAAGAATATTTTCAGTCTTCAATTTTCAAGTTGGTACGCCTGACATATAATTTTTTGGAATCGTAAAGCGTACCATCCTTTTTCATCAGAAACTGCGTTCGATAGTGAATTTCTAAGAAGGAAAAAAATCTTATCTGTTTCGTATCAGTTTTTCCGTTAAGTAATAATTGATGGGCAATTTGATCTGCTGTGACATTACTAGCTTGTTTATGCTCTATTGGGTCAGCATTGAGTTTCTTGACCATGTTCCACGCTATCTTACTACTGTGAGTCATGTCCAGCTTTTCGATTGTCTCGATCCATTTCTCTTGCCGGGAGCGGCTTAGCTCTTTGATGACGACATCCGGTTTTTGTTTTTATTGGATTAGTTAGTTTTTTGGCATGTCTTGGGTTAGTTTGGGTTAGTTTTTGTTGCTTGCGCGCTGCAGCGAGCGGAGGTCAATGTATGAAGTGAAAATGTAAAAATATGATTGCAAACAACATTGACGAGCGGAGCTCGGGATCAGGCTCCCCACAGCGGTGAGACGCTCGTGACAAATCGTACCACTTCTTTTTCTGCGGAAAACCCGACTCTAACTTAATTTTTGCCGAATTTTCTTTAAAATTTGAAGCTGCGGCACGTAGGGCTAAAGCACACAGCGTTTTTTATTGTATAAATTAAATAGATCTGATTGTTTTTACGTGCATATTATTATAATAAATTACATAATTATTACACATCAACCGTATGCTTCTGTTGACCATGCCAACAATGCAAACATTAAAGGAACACGAAACACCGTAAAAATAACCAAAATTTTATGAGCTTGACTCTTGGAAATACCAACAGCTATTTATGACATTAACGTTTATTGTGGATTAACCTATATTATTAACAAGTTGCTTAAAATCTTATTTATAACGCCAGCTTTCTTGGGGACATTTTAAAAATAATTGGAAAATAATTTAGTCACGAAAATTTATTAAAATCTCAAATTCTAAGAAAATATATTTTTATTGAAAAGTCCTAAATTTGAGGGATTTTCAAATTTCGACTGAGAAAATCGTGCCGAACGTTCTGGCAACACCGCTTCAAAAATCCACATTAATTAACGGGGTTAACGACTTTGTTTGACACATTAAGATTGCGGCGTAATCGTCGTTACGATTGAATAATGGCAACAATAATAATATTTTTAAAAAAAATCGCAATCGCGACGATAAGTGACACATTTCTAGGCCGGATACGCCCGCTCTAAAAATAAACAAATAAATATAATGTCGCTTTAATATAATTATTAGTATACGGTCTTTATTCCTTCTTTATCTTCCCACGCACCTAGACAAAATTGGTTCAATCGATGAGCAGTGTAATGGTAAAAGTTTATCGCATTATTAACTTGCTTATATGTAGGATTTGTTAATCTCCAAAAAAAATAGTTGTTTTCCTCAGTACATCAAATACGACGCCATCAAATCAATATCTAACATTATAATGATGATATCGTCTTTTTTTCCTATTTTATACAACATTTAACTACGTTCCGACAAAAAGCTAATAATTAACCATTATTAGTAAACGAACTTGATTTAATTGCTCATACGTCATATTTTAATTTCGTTTCTATTAAGACACCCTACATCATCATCATCAGTTAACTAGGTAACTAAATTATTGCTTTGGATCTATCGATTTAATAAATAGTGTGATAATAATAATAATCAATGTAATGAAGACGTTAAGTGCCCACTTTATATTTTTATGTTTATGTATGAAACCATCGAGTCAATTATACTACATTTTACGTGTTGATATTACTTACTCCACTCGTGTATAATAGAAGTAAAACCGTTTGGCTTTCGCATCACATACACGATACTGTTACGTTTTTCCCGTGGGTTCTGAATGAAATTACAACTTTTACTATTTTAAACTAATACCCTCTTTATTCTATATCACTGTGTACAATTAAACACCCTAAACTACTCTTATAACTTTACAACTACAAGTTCTTTACAATTCAACGCTCAATGATTAACTAACTCAACACGCTTTAGGTCGGCTACTTATATACAATCTCAAATCTATCAGGAATACTCTATATGAGATAATTCCACAGTTCCTGAATCTTCGCGGCTGGCGATGAATAATACATAGACGCGACAATGCCAGTTCTATAGGGTAGCACAAAAACGTTCGGATCGTTGCTAGCCGTGACATTGCCTCCCTCTTAAGCCTGATCGTCCCGATCAGCTACTTCATGTCCGTGATATGCTTTGAGCCTGTCGAAGTATACAACTTTAAGTTTGCTTCTGGGGCTACGTTGAATTCTATGCACTACGTCATTAATTATTTTGATGACTGTATAGGGTCCTTCCCATACTGGCGTTAGCTTGGGAGATCTTCCTTTCTTCCTTTGCGGACTATATAACCAGGCTTTATCGTTCATCTGAAATCACATAGAATTAACTTTGAGATCATATAGGATTCCGTATCTTGCGGGCCAAGCGTTCGGACTGATAAAGGAACTCAGCAAAAAGCTTCCTTACGCGTTTTTAACCGAATTCTCGGGCTGGTTCTGTGAACGACAAATTCCTGGTAAATAATTATATTTAATTTTAGTAAATATTGCCTGTGCTCCTTTTACAGAGAGGCAAATAGGGTCGTTGCACCACTGTTCTTTTTTAGTGTTCCGGGGCGGAACCCGGAATTTTCCATGCAAAAATGTCAGATGACGATATGTCAGTCATATCGGTCGACTCGGACTCGGGCAATTCCATGAATGAGTCACGTACGCAATTATACATCTCAAAATTGAGAAAATACCCGAAGTGCAACCTGTGTATCGGAATGATACCGCTGCTAACAAGTGCAAACACGGGCTCCCGGCTCGATTACAAAACGGCACTCGACACAGTAAAATACATTTTACTAGGGACCATAAAGCAGTCTTCAAAAGGCCTGCATCGGTCAAACCTAGAATAGACTGCGGTAATACCAAACCCCCTATCAAGGATAATGCAAAGCCAACGGGCTCTGAAACGTCCCCAAATTGCAAGAAGCAAAAGTTAGGGAACGTATCGCACAGCGAACCGCAGAAAGAAATCGGTCAAAAAACTGGAGACCAAAAAACCGAGACAGAAAAAACGCTCGACAACAACACCGAGATGGATGTTGCGCAGTTTCAATCTGCGCATCTTCTAGCAGACGAACCCGGCAATATACCGTCTAAGACCCCTTACAAAACCATCCCATTCAAAAAAGGGATACGTATGGTTTAGGTAGACATGGGGGACGAACCTGTACCCAATAAGAAAAGGTTTGAGCCACTAACTGACTCAGAAATTGACGAGAACGACGACAGAAGCAGCGTCGCTTCCTCGCAAATCTCAACGGCACGCAAGGTACAGAAGAAGACGAAGAGTACCCCAGCAAAAAACCCTAAAAATACCCCTAAGACCCCGCAGCAGAAGAAACCGACCCAATCCCCTCCAATCGTTATTAAAGGTGGTGCTCAAGATCACAAAGTGATAAAGCAAACCCTAAGCGACATGCATGTAGTGGATTATAACCTGAAGTACATCCGTAACTCAGTTATAATCTACTGCACACAACTCAAAGATTGGTCGAATTGAGGCTATTCGAACGAGAAAGCGTCGAATTCCATTCATATGCTGAAGCCAGCCAGAAAACACATGCCTTTGTGTTGAGAGGTCTAGACGGCGGCTTCAGCACGGAGGAAATCCGCAATTTACTTGCTGAGGAACATGGACTAACAGTAAGAGCGGCTTATGGAATGAAGAAGACGCGAGTACCTCTCTATTTAGTCGTACTAGACGCCACCATAACACTGCGTCGGCTAAACCAAGAGTGCAGACTTCTTTCCCACGTCAGGATTTCATGGGAAAACCGCAGGGCGACAAAGACGGTCATGCAGTGCAAAAGGTGTCAGGGGCACGGGCACTCCATGACCTATTGTCAGAGAAAATAGGCCTGCTCGAAGTGTGCAGGGCCTCACCAAATTACGGAGTGTACAAGCAATAACATTAAATGTGCCAACTGCTTCGGAAATCACAGGGCGATAAGTGTATTATGCCCTGTGTATATCTTCAAAATGCTACAAACTCAACCCGAAAGCAAAGCAGGAATATAAGCCCGCACCACCCCCCGCATACCTAGCCTGGCAAGGGCCTAGAGAATCCGACGCGACAAACGACGCTACTAGGCAGTACAATCAACAGTTCCCAGCACTGCAAAAAAGAGGACAAACACAGAAAAACATGCCAAGAAATAACCAGGTTAGTCAAAGTCACGGTCAAGCCAATGTAAATGATAATGTAAATAATAACCCTCAATCAAAACCTCAATTAGCAAACCCTAATAATATATTAAACAATGTAAATAGTTTGAATAACCTGCATAATGCCGTTAACCGTATAAATAGCTTAGTAAACTTCAACGAATTACTGCGCGCCTTAACTGATTACGCCAATATATTAGAATCCTGTCAAGGCAATAAATTCGAGGTATTACAAGCCTCAATGAAGTTTTTTACAGAAGACTTCAATGGTTATAATATATAGATAATACGATGCCCATTAACGTTCTCTCGTGGAACTGCAATGGCATCCGCTCTAAACTCGGAGAACTGAAAAATTTCATTTATAATAATTCTAATTTGCATATAATATTTCTGCTTGAAACCAACCTCGATGCTGGTTTCAGGCTGAAATTTTACGATAGACAAGCCCTGCGTTTCGATAGGCCTGATCGACGCGGAGGAGGCGTGGCCTGTCTGATTCACAGGTCAGTCCTTTACAAGCAGGTCGTAGGCCTGAGGTCCGTCATTGAGCACGTAGCTTTCGAGCTTGAGGGTGGCCTGCGGATTGTCGGCGCTTACTCTCCTCCGGGTCTCCGCCTCCAGGAAGAAGATATTCTTGCTCTGCTGCCTGCTGGCAGGAAGACGCTCTTGATTGGCGATTTAAACGCAACGCACGTTAATTGGTTGGTTCTTCCAACATGAGCGGACGTTTGTTATACAGGTTAGTGGAGCAGAATATTGACCTTGCCTATCATCAAACTCCCAATCCTACACATTATCCCGGTAACCGATTCATACCCATCGTTCCTGGATATTGCTATTTCTCGAGGAATAACTAACGCTTCTGAGCTCATAGAGCTGAACGAGCTCAATTCGGATCACCTCCCAATCAAGATTAGCCTACGTTCTAGGCCTCAAGTAGCGCAGGAAGTAGTCCTGTGTCAGTAAACGTTCGTTTACTGACACACAGATCATATAACAACCCTCATCACATCCCGTAACCGTATTCGGCGTAGGTGGCAACGAGCGAGGGTCGCCATAGACCGTGAACGTTTCATAGCAATGACCGGGGAGATAAAGCACTCATTGTAGCCTACAGGAATGAGAAGTGGATGGAATACGTTAACACTATCAACCGTCATGATGGCTCGCTATGGAAGCTCGCCAGGCGCGGTCGCGGAGGCCCCGCCGAATTTCCTGGAATGCTGCATCAAGGCGATGTAATAACGGATAACGTCGGGAAAGCGGAGGCCTTCGCAGACTACCTGGAGGGCGTCTTTAACGAGACACCAAACACTACTCCATTCCATGACACTGTAGATGCTGCAGTGGAAATCTTCACCTCCACAAAGTATCCTATCACCCAGGAAGTGCTAAGCAAACTACTAATAACTCCGCTGGACATCAAGAGAGTTCTTGCCCGCCTACCCGGAAACAAAGCCCCCGGTCCTGACGGCATTCCGGATATTCTGCTTAAGAATATGCCGAATAAAGCCGTCATCCACTTTATGCACATTATAAATGCTATTTTACGCCTCCAACATTTTCCGCTCCCCTGGAAGAAAGCGGTGATAATACTGTTTCCTAAACCGGGCAAAGATGCGAGACTAACAGCCTCGTATCGCCCCATATCTCTGCTAGACACGTTGGGCAAAGTAGCCGAGAAACTCGTAATGTCGAGAATTAACAATGTTGTTGAGAGTCGAAGGATACTGCCACATGAGCAGTTCGGCTTTCGTCGCGGTCACAGCACTACTATGCTCGCGGCGAAGGTCGCGCAAGATACGCTCAACGGCTTTAACGAGAGCAAGGCAACGGCATTGCTACTTCTCGACATAGAGAAAGCATTCGACAAGGTATGGCACAATGGGCTCATATACAAGCTTTTTGCTATTCATGGAATGCCTTTTCATTAGCATCCCTCATTGCGTCGTACCTTGCGAACCGCTCATTCTCGGTTCGTGTCCACAATAGCACATCAGGGCCAAGGCGCTACAAGGCCGGCGTGCCCCAAGGAACACTATAATCGCCGCAAATATTCAGTCATTTTATAGCTGACTTTCCATCTCACCCCTCAACTTCCTTTGCCCTGTATGCTGATGACACTGTGATCTATTCACAATCGTCAGACATACAGGTCGCAAAGCATAATCTCTCTCAACCTTCTAGCTCCCTTTTATAGGGACTGGAAAATATCCTTGAATGCGGCGAAGACAGAACTAGGGATTTTGACACGTAAACGTAACGTCGACATGACGCCAATAGTAATTGGCAACGCGGCTATCACGCCAAAGGACCCAGTCAAATACCTAGGGATAGTCTTTGACCGCAAGCTCCTTTTTTCCAAGCACGCCGCGGCAATAAGGGCTAAGAACATAGCAACACAAAAGAGTTTAAATCCTCTCATACGAACTAGATCTTACATGAGCCCGACTAACAAACTCACGATTTACAAAACAATCATTCGACCGACACTTCTCTACGGGGCGCCTGTCTGGTGCTACGTAGCGAAGACCCACCTGAAACATATACAAACAATACAGAACAGATACCTGCGAGCTGCTTTCTCCCTGACACTAGCCACCAAACTGCGCGTGCTATCCCCCGCAGCCACCAAACCGCGCGTGCTATCCCCCTCCTACGCAACCTCTACGTGTTCCGAGCGATTAACTATATGTTATCCCCAGCCCTAAGGGCACAAATGCGTACGTCGTGTATGAATATATGCGACGATATGCATACCGCAGCTGGCAATTATGGCAATCACCTGTATATATGTATATATTGTATATATTTGTATATATAAACGTTACATGTTTGTGCCGTCTTGTGTAAAGAAGAAGCAGGTTTTTTTGCTCACTTTTTCCTGGGTTGTAAGGCTTGAGCCACCCTTAAATTAAACGCACACAGATCAATACAGCCTCTAGATAACGAACATATCAACTTTGTTGAAGGGATACCCCAAGTAACAATACATTGACTTGATTGCTGACTAAACTAATCTTATAAGGGCCGACATCAGCCCATAAGTCGCTGGATGTTTGGTACGCGAGTGTATACGCGCAGTGAAAGTGCGTATCAAACCCGTGAAACGTGAACATCTAACACTTAACACGTAGAATAAGATTAGTATTAAGCACATTTATGTATCAATTATGCAATAAAGATTATTTTTGATTGATATAATATAGTAACTTTCGTAGTCCTCGTAGTCTTAAATTTCCATATCCTGGTTGTCTGGCGTTCCGAATAATAGGTCACAGGGTAAACGGAGTTCTATTCCAAATAAAACCATGGCTGCTGTTAGCCCTGTCGTGTCGTGGACTGCGGATCTATAATAGGCCATCACAAATAGTGGTATGTGTTGGTCCCAATCCTTCTGATGTTCATCCACGACCTTTGACAAATAATGTTCTTCAATGGTCTTGTTAAACCTCTCAACCATGCCGTCTGATTGTGGATGTAAGGCGGTAGTCCGTGTTTTATGGATGTTGGGTTAATCACAGACTTTCTGGAAAACCTTGGATTCGAAGTTGCGTCCTTGATCTGAGTGCAGCTCTAACAGAACACCAAATCTGCTGAATAGGTTATTTATTTATTTATTTATTTATTTATTTAGTACAAACTCTACAGATCTACATCCACTTATAGAGTAGGATAAGACAACCTAAGCAACAACAAAAATGCAATAAAAATACAAATATAAGCTAATTCTACACCATGAAAGAGTATATGCTCACTGATGATACATTCCACAAATCACATTGTAAACGTATTTTATTATACAGTTTACACATAACAATAATTGGTGAATTACTATAGTAGTTAGCATGAGTATTGTCGATGTAGAAACCTAGAAACTCAGGGGATTTAACGTTACATATGCTGGAGCATAAAAATTAATTTGGTTCAATAAATCAGGAGCATTAATCATATTATTTAACAATTTATACAAAAAATTTGCAAATACATTTCTCCTGATTTGAAGGGTTTGGAAATTGTGTGATTTCATGATCTCTATCTTTGGTATGTGCATTGGGTATAAACCTGTTTCCTTGTAGTATAAGTATCTAAGAAATCTATTTTTCAATATTATATTTATGAGTTTCACAGCATGGACTCCATATTAAAGAACAATATTCCAACATACTCCTCACATATGATACATACAAAGTTTGAACACACAATATATTAAGATCCCTACAATTTCTAATGACGAATCCATGCATTCTGGATACTCTATCCACTACATCATTCACATGCGCTCTGAATGATAGCTGAGCGTCAAAGATTACACCAAGATCCCGCATTTCAACAACCCTGGCCAGTGCTGTTTCTCCAATCATATTCTCATAATCAACATGATTTTTCTTTCTGCTAAAACTAAGCACAAAGCATTTTCTGTATTAAAATGTAATGTATTTTTTATGGATCAGTCATATCTTATGCTAGTTTTGTTGAATGTATTGACAGTCAGTGCAATTATTGACTTTTGCATAAAGTTTCAGGTCATCATCAACTTCATTAACAAGATCATTGATAAATAAAAGGAAAAGCAATTGCCCACGGTTGGAACCCTGCGGAATACCTGACGCTGCATAAAAATAGTCAGAGTTGTAGCCTCTAACAACAACTCGTTGTGGTCTCATATACAAATATGATGTAAAAAAACTTTATGAAGTCATCATGAAAACCAAACTCATTGTCCAATTTCTGAATGAGGATGCTATGGGACACTCTGTCAAAAGCCCTAGCAAAATCTGTGTAAACCACATCAACTTGACCTGTCTTATCAAGACCCTCAGCAATATATTGCGTAATCTCACATAAATTTGTAGATGTAGATTTTTTGTTTAAAAAGCCATGTTGTCTGGTTGATATTTTATGCTGCACAAAGGTATATAATTATATTTATACAATATGGATTCAAATATCTTTGCTGGGCAGGAAAGCATAAAGCTATAATTTTTAATGTCAGTTTTATCGCCCTTTTTAAAAACTGAACAGATTTTTGCCTCTTTCCATGCTTGTGGAAATGTGTTTGTTTTCAAAGAAAGATTGAACCAAATCCTTAGAGGCTCAGCAAGAAAACCTATCATACCCTTGAAAATAAATGAAGGAACATTATCAGGCCCAACTGCCTTATTAATTTTGAGGTTCTTGACAGCATCACAAACATCCTCATACTTAACCTCGCACAAACACAAAGCATCAAAAAACCTGACGCAACACGTCAGAGCATCCAGAATCATTGTTAACAAAAACAGATCCGAAACAGACAGCAAACGCATTTGATATTGATTTACCATTGACATACTGTACATTATCTAGTTGCATTATGCTTGGGACACCAACTATATTACGTCTACCATTCACATATCTCCAAAAGACCCTGAATCATGTCCTGTTGGATTTGATTGGTAAGCTTCATGTGCTCTTCTTATATCCTGTTTTATTTTGACTCGAAGTTGAATAAATTGATGTTTTATTTCTACATTATTAGTTTTCTGACTTTTAACTCTCAATTTCTCCTTGGTTTTAATATCTTTAATAATTTGATTTGTGAAATATACAGGATAAATCTTTGAACAGAATTTTCTTTTTGGAACACAAATTTCAAAAACTGCTAATATTTTGTCATAAAAGTGTTTGACAGCCATATCGACATCATTGAATGATTCAAGGTCATTCCAGGTAGTGTCTTGTAACATTTAGTACATAGCACAAAATCAGCGTTCCTGAAGTTGAAATTTTAATGAGAGGTGCTAAAGATTTTTCTCTTGACGCCTTTATATCTATTTCTATTGTGAGTGGGAGATGGTGTGTATCAACTTCAACAAAACTAACTATGCTTTCATATACCCTGCTATTGATATTGGTCAGAATATCTAATAATCGATTATTCATATTTACAACAGAATTCAATTGCTGACAGTCAAAGAATTCAACAAAATTCAAAAACACATCTATTTGCTGATCCCTAAAGCCACTGACATAATA
>MU184423.1:90791-115974 GCA_016904865.1 Pissodes strobi | reverse complement strand
TCTAGTTGGCTAGTGTTGAAGAGGGATGGAAGATGAGAGAAGGTAAATATGGGGAAAACATACTGAAAAACCCCATGTCACGGTTGTTTGGTTTACTAAGAAACACACACACACACACAATCACACATTCATACACAAGTAATAGACTACCTAATAATAGATAGTCTTGGTGAGGAGTAGATTGCAATAGTAACCGAAATTTGACGATGCTTGGCTATTCTGCCCCTGCCGGAGCATAGGAGCGCAGAGACGGTTCGCAGTTACTTGACTGCGGCAGTCTGCCGAGCTGGCCGTATATAAATGATTGTCGGGTCCCTTAGCAAGCCCCGCCCACCATGTTCTAACGAACCAGATTGGCGGGGCCCGCCCTGGGCTAGGAGCGACAGTCAAGGTGGTTGTCGCGGTGCAATTTATGTGCTCCTGCTACCTAGCGTTTTACCGCAAAGCAGCTGAGGGTGTGTTAAGGAAGTTTTTAGGGGATTGGGGATTTAGGGATAGGTCTGTCTAAGGAGGTCTAGGTTCAAGGAAGAAAATTGTAGTTTTTCGATGTATGGGCCCGTGTTTGGCTCTAAATTCTGGGATAAACCTAGCATTTGCGATGTTTGCCGTTTTCGGCGAGCCGCGGATACCATAGTTATAGAACCTACACGCGAGCTTATCCACGTGTTCATTTACGTAATCTATACGCGCCCACGCGTGCAGGTCGCTCGTCCTGGTATAGCGACCCGCCGAAAAAGCTGCCCTAAGGTGGCGGCTTTGAAGGATTTGTAACTTCTTCATTTGCGAATCAGAGACAGAACACCAAACCGGTGCACCATACATCAAAAAGGGCCTGGTGATTGCCCTGTAAAGAGTGACTTTATTTCCGGGACTTAGGAAAGAACCATGTCTGATAAGAGGCTTCAGTTTATCCCATACAACGAGATTTTTGCTTTTAATATAAGCAATATGGTCGCAGAACGTTAGCCTCTTATCAAACATGATTCCTAGGTATTGGGGAACAGCACTATTCGCGCGATCTTCCAAGAGCTGGGAAAGTGTTGCAGGCGCAGAATAGCGTTTACAATATGCATTAGATGTACCAGGGTTTTCTTGGGTAGGTTTTTGAGGAGCAGGTTAGGGATAGTGTCAGGTCCCGGCGCCTTATTCTTTGGCAGGCGGCTGAGAACATCGCGTATCTCGGTTGGAGTGACTAGAAGTTTCCTAATCACAGGGGGCGAAATTGGATACGGGTGGTTTAAAAACGGCGTTACCCGTTCCCTGATATGGGCGTGCAATGGCACGGTATCCGGTATCTCTCCATGTATTCCCTCGAGAAAGTCCGCAAAGGCCTCAACCTTTGCCTGATCATTCAGTAAATCCTCGCCCTGGTGGCGAATCGCGGGGATCTCAGTTGGACCCCTGCGCACCTGTCTCGAGAGCTTCCACAGAGAGCCATCCCCCGTGCCTAGCCCATTCACGAAACTCATCCATGTCGCATCCCTGTCAGTTCGGATGTCCCTCTTAATTTGGTCAGTAAATGCACTTACTTACGTCCTAATCCGATCATTTACTGCTCTGTTCCTTTGCCACCTGCGCCGAATTCGGTTCCGGAATCTAATTAAGGATAGGATTTCATCAGGAAGAGTTTCCGTAAACGGCCTCTTCCGGATTTTCGGACATAGTTCGTCTCTGACGCGCTGGATGTTTCTGGTAATTGCGTTCACTTCGTTCTCCAAATCTTGGACGGAATCAATTTGTCTCGGAATGACTGTGGCGGCGTTTAATCTCTCTCGGAACACCCTCCAATCTAGATTTTTATATGAAATGACTTCCATTTCATAGGCTTCTGGCCGCCTAACTCGCGTTAGACTCAATCTGATTGGAAGATGATCCGAGTTAAGATCATTAATGACTTTTGGCGCTTGGATGCCTGCCATTCCTCGAGCAAATGCCACGTCCAAGTATGAAGGAACTAGGCGTCCTCTGTAGTGTGTAGGGTCACGAGTTCTAAGGTATTGGACTTCCAAATTGTCTTCTATTAAAGTGCGTACAACACGGCCTTTATGGTTAGTATACCCATCGCCGAATGCGGCGTGCTTAGCGTTAAAATCTCCAATCAGTATGGAGCGTTTACCTGGTTGCAAAAATTCGAGCAGGTCGGCTTGCGTGATGCGCAGGTCTGGAGGTGCGTACCCGCCGCTAACACATAAGCCACCGTCGAGCTCGATGCTCACGTATTCAATGACGGATCTAATCCGTGTTTTCCTTTTGTATCTGAGTGACTTATGTACTAGGCAGATCACCCCTCCCCCGTTTCCTGCAGGCCTATCAAAGCGCTCTACTGTATAGTTTCGCACTTTGATTTTGTAATCTCGATTTATTCGAGTTTCGAGCAAGAAAACAATCTGGAATTGGGACGTGTACATAAAATGCTTAAATTCGCCAAGCTTATTTCGAATACCATTACAGTTCCAAGAAACAATATTAAACGAGGACATTGGGAAGCCATTTATATATTGTATTTATAAATCTCTACAGAAAAGAATTGAATTGTTCCTTGTAAGATCTTTGCCTTGTCATTGTTGCATGCTTCTAGCATGCTGCTAAATTCATCTAACGCAAAGAACAATTCGGAAACATTTACGAGAGAGTTGATTTTAGCTACTACATTTGAAAGATTAGATATCATATTTTGCGCATTGCCACTTACCCCGCTTTCGCCGGAATTAGGTTGCGCAGTTTGCGTGTGCTGCGACGCTCTTAGCGTATTAGGGAAGTTCTAGTCGTATTGCGCGTTCGGGGTTTGTTTTGCTCCTCCCTGGGACTGCTGTATGCCTTGGGGGCATTGTACTTGGGGTTGGGGCTGCGGCTCTCTTCTATTTATACCCCGGCCTTGTCCTCTAGGTTGACCGCGCCCCTGCCAGGCCGGCGTGGCGGGCGCGGGTGCAGGCACATATTTCTTGGGTGGTTGTTTGCTCGTCATTAATTGTTCGAGTTTATATTTATAAACTGGACAGTCCAAGTCAATAGACCTATGCGGTCCTTTACAGTTGGCGCAACGGACTTCAGTGTTATTACAGGAGGTGATTTCGTGGCCTTGGGCACACTTACTACACTTGTAGTCTTTAGTGCAATAAGTCATGGAGTGCCCATGACCCTGACACCTCCTGCATTGCATAATGGGTCCTGTATTTCTACGATGCTCCCATGTAACCCGGATATTCATTATGGTTCTGATATCTTGCTGAATTTTCTTCAGCGTGACAGTTGCTTCAGTAACAACTAAGTACAGGGGATCTTTCGTCTTCTTCATCTCAAATACATTCTAGGCGGTGTTTAATTTCATTTACGGCTATGTTGCCGTCAAGTCCTCTCAAGACAAAGGCTCTCGTCTTCTGATTCTTCTCAGCGTAGCTATGGTATTTCACATTTTCCGCGTCCATAACCCTCTTAAAGACGACCCAATCTTTATCGTTCTCGAAATAGAATATCGTGCTATTTCGAGCGTATTTAATTGTGAATTTACTTATTTTCATTTGACGCATATCGCTAAGCAAGTCGGCATGCGCCTTTAACTTCCCCTGCATTACGACCGGGGGTGGCGGTCCCACTTTTGTCTTCAGCACAGCTTGTGCCCTTTTCCTGACCCGGGTGCTTGTCCTACTTGGAACTTTTTTCGTCTTATCGCTAAGGTTTGAGGTAGAGGCATCGCTATTTGTCTCAGCATCTAAGTCCGATAAGGCCTCATATCGGTTGTCTAGGGGGATGCTAGGGGGTCCATCCATGTCAAGTTTCACCTCTCTTACATTCTTTTTAAAAGGGATGGTTTTAAAGGGCACTTTAAAACCATCTTTGTCAGTCGGCCCTACCAGGAGCGCAGAAGTGCGTTGTTCCGATACACTCACCTTGCCATTCGTTGCAGAGGTCGAAGGTGATAGGTTTTTATCGTCTCTTTTTTCGATTCCTTTTTCGGTCTCTTTTTCTGTCATCGGCAAAAAGTCTATTTCCATATCGGAACTTCCGTCGAGGGTTTTTTGACGCTTTTTCTGAGCATTCCTGCTTGTATCAATTTTGGCTTTCGCCGTTTCCTTCCTTTTTGAGGAAGAAGGCCTTGAGTCGTGGGCCGTTTTCAAATGATCGATACCTTTGTTCAGATGCGGAAGAATGCTTTCAATTGGCAGGTTCGAGATTGACTTTAATGAAGGCGTGATTTCCGCGCAAATCTTGCACTCTTCACCGTGCTTCAATAGCCTTTTGTAAATATAGCCACTACGAGCTATCACCTCTTCGCTGGGGGTGTTTGACATGATATCCTCCGAGCGGAGGGAGGAGGAATCGTCCTCTCTATCAGTCATGTTGCGGCCTGAATTTCAAGCCGGGGCTCCGACCCCGAAATCAGGGAAGTTGATAGAAAAACGCTGTTTTCCGCTAATTTCGGTATAAAATTATGCCGCAAAAACCCTGCTTGCTCGCAAATACTCTTATCACTCGGTAATTAAGGCCTTTTTCTAAAAAACAATACACTTGTGAGGCTTGAACTTTGAAATTAGTTTTCCGAAAAATATATTGTGCTTTACGTCTACACTGACACTCCTTCATGTCCGTGATATGCTTTGAGCCTGTCGAGGTATACAACTTTCAGTTTGCTTCTGCGGCTACGTTGAATTCTATACACTACGTCATTAATTCTTTTGATGACTGTATAGGGTCCTTCCCATACTGGCGTTAGCTTGGGAGATCTTCCTTTCTTCCTTTGCGGACTATATAACCAGGCTTTATCGTTCATCTGAATGGAGTAGGGTGTAGATAGCGCAATAATAGAATTAACTTTGAGATCATATCGTGTCTTCATTCGGTTACTGGCTTTCTCCGACTATTTCATGGATGTATAATATAGTAACTTTTCCTTAAGAGAGTCCGCGTAGTCTTAAATTTCCATATCCTGGTTGTCTGGCGTTCCGAATAATAGGTCACAGGGTAAACGGAGTTCTATTCCAAATAAAACCATGGCTGCTGTTAGCCCTGTCGTGTCGTGGACTGCGGATCTATAATAGGCCATCACAAATAGTGGTATGTGTTGGTCCCAATCCTTCTGATGTTCATCCACGACCTTTGACAAATAATGTTCTTCAATGGTCTTGTTAAACCGCTCAACCATGCCGTCTGATTTTGGATGTAAGGCGGTACTCTGTGTTTTATGGATGTTGAGTTAATCACAGACTTTCTGGAAAACCTTGGATCTGAGTGCAGCTCTAGCAGAACACCAAATCTGCTGAATAGGTTATTTATTTATTTATTTATTTATTTATTTAGTACAAACTCTACAGATCTACATCCACTTATAGAGTAGGATAAGACAACCTAAGCAACAACAAAAATGCAATAAAAATACAAATACAAGCTAATTCTACACCATGAAAGAGTATATGCTCACTGATGATACATTCCACAAATCACAATGTAAACGTATTTTATTATACAGTTTACACATAACAATAATTGGTGAATTACTATAGTAGTTAGCATGAGTATTGTCGATGTAGAAACTCAGGGGATTTAGCTTTACATATGCTGGAGCATAAAAATTTATTTGGTTCAATAAATCAGGAGCATTAATCATATTATTTAACAATTTATACAAAAAATTTGCAAATACATTTCTCCTGATTTGAAGGGTTTGGAAATTGTGTGATTTCATGATCTCTATCTTTGGTATGTGCATTGGGTATAAACCTGTTTCCTTGTAGTATAAGTATCTAAGAAATCTATTTTAAACCCTTTCAATATTATATTTATGAGTTTCATAGCATGGACTCCATATTAAAAAACAATATTCCAACATACTCCTCACATATGATACATACAAAGTTTTTAACACACAATATATTAAGATCCCTACAATTTCTAATGACAAATCCATGCATTCTGGATACTCTATCCACTACATCATTCACATGCGCTCTGAATGATAGCTGAGCGTCAAAAATTACACCAAGATCCCGCATTTCAACAACCCTGGCCAGTGCTGTTTCTCCAATCCTATTCTCATAATCAACATGATTTTTCTTTCTGCTAAAACTAAGCACAAAGCATTTTCTGTATTAAAATGTAATTTACTTTTTATGGACCAGTCATATATCTTATGCTAGTTTTGTTGAATGTATTGACAGTCAGTGCAATTATTGACTTTTGCATAAAGTTTCAGGTCATCATCAACTTCATTAACAAGATCATTGATAAATAAAAGGAAAAGCAATTGCCCACGGTTGGAACCCTGCGGAATACCTGACGTTGCATAAAAATAGTCAGAGTTGTAGCCTCTAACAACAACTCGTTGTGGTCTCATATACAAATATGATGTAAAAAACTTTATGAAGTCATCATGAAAACCAAACTCATTATTGTCCAATTTCTGAATAAGGATGCTATGGGACACTCTGTCAAAAGCCCTAGCAAAATCTGTGTAAACCACATCAACTTGACCTGTCTTATCAAGACCCTCAGCAATATATTGCGTAATCTCACATAAATTTGTAGATGTAGATTTTTTGTTTAAAAAGCCATGTTGTCTGGTTGATATTTTATGCTGCACAAAGGTATATATATTTATACAATATGGATTCAAATATCTTTGCTGGGTGATATAGGCCTATAATTTTTAATATCAGTTTTATCGCCCTTTTTAAAAACTGAACAGATTTTTGCCTCTTTCCATGCTTGTGGAAATGTGTTTGTTTTCAAACAAAGATTGAACCAAATCCTTAGAGGCTCAGCAAGAAAACCTATCATACCCTTGAAAATAAATGAAGGAACATTATCAGGCCCACCTGCCTTATTAATTTTGAGGTTCTTGACAGCATCACAAACATCCTCATACTTAACCTCGCACAAACACAAAGCATCAAAAAACCTGACGCAACACGTCAGAGCATCCAGAATCATTGCTAACAAAAACAGATCCGAAACAGACAGCAAAGGCATTTGATATTGATTTACCATTGATATACTGTACATTATCTAGATGCATTATGCTTGGGACACCAACTATATTACGTCTACCATTCACATATCTCCAAAAAGACCCTGAATCATGGTTAATGTCCTGTTGGATTTGATTCAGGTAAGCTTCAAGTGCTCTTCTTATATCCTGTTTTATTTTGACTCAAAGTTGAATAAATTGATGTTTTATTTCTACACTATTAGTTTTCTGACTTTTAACTCTCAATTTCTCCTTGGTTTTAATATCTTTAATAATTTGATTTGTGAAATATACAGCATAAATCTTTGAACAGAATTTTCTTTTTGGAACACAAATTTCAAAAACTGCAAATATTTTGTCATAAAAGTGTTTGACAGCCATATCGACATCATTGAATGATTCAAGGTCATTCCAGGTAGTGTCTTGTAACATTTAGTACATAGCACGAAATCAGCGTTCCTGAAGTTGAAATTTGAATGAGAATCAACAGTAGGTGCTAAAGATTTTTCTCTTCACGCCTTTATATCTATTTCTATTGTGAGTGGGAGATGGTGTGTATCAACTTCAACAAAACTAAATGTGCTTTCATATACCCTGCTATTGATATTGGTCACAACAACATCTAATAATCGATTATTCATATTTACAACAGAATTCAATTGCTGGCAGTCAAAGAAGTCAACAAAATTCAAAAACACATCTATTTGCTGATCCCTAAAGCCACTGACATAATAATCACTCAAGTGAGTAACATTGATATCACCAACCAAAAGAATATTGGTCTGATAAATACATTCTAGACTTTCAATCTAGGAGAATAGACTCTCCCTTTACAATAGCGTGCTACTGGGTGAAATATAAACAACAATTATATATATAAAGATAAAACTATTTACAAAGATCTTAGCCCCTAGTAAATCTATAGACGGTACATTATAATCCACAGTAAGTTTACAGCATTTGTATGTGTTTCTAACCGCTAACAAAACACCACCACCACGCACTTTATCACACCTATTACGACATTTTAAAATGGTTTAAAACTATGGGAATAATTCACAGCCATTTACACTGTTTGTTAACCATGTTTCTCTTAGAGCAACCACATCATATTTGCCATCTGTTAGGAACACTGTATGAAAGAACTATGTTGTTTTGCTATTATTGTTATTCACGAGGACCTCTGCTATGGTAACAGCTTCTTGATTGGGGATCGCAAATACTTCAGGCCATTTACTGAAGTAGTCAATTGCCACCATAATGTAGTTGTTACCGTTATTTGTTTCTGGAAAATGGCCTGTTGCGTCAATGACGATACGTTCAAACGGTAGGCCCACATTATACTGTTTCATTTTTCCCCTAGATCTTGTTTTGGGTCCTTGACTTGCGTCACAGGTTGAGCACTGCCAACACGACGATTTCACATCCTGGCAGTAGTTGACCCAGTAAAATATGTCGCAGATCTTGTCAATCGTTTTGTCTACTCCGAGATGAGCACCAGACTTTCCATTATGAACTTCTTCCAGAACTTCCGATATCTTCCTCCTTGGTACCACTAACAGTGTCTTCACTACTTTTCCATCGGCGCTTTCCCAGGCTCGTTTAAGAAGTCCATTTTCCACCACCTATTGCGCCCACAGAGTTTTAAAAGCAAATCCTTTAGTTGAGATCTCTCTCCAGCTCCAGCTGATCCTTTTTAAGTTGCTCTGTGGTCCACTGCTGATCAACTTCAAATTTCATTTGCCTAATGGGAGTAATTCCTTCTCGTTGATCTATTCTTTAGCAATGCTTACAATTATCCTCGCATGGTCTTCTGGATAAAGCATCTGCATTATTATGCAATCTCCCTGCCCTGTGCTTAACCTTAAAGTTATATTGTTGTAACTTTTTAACCCTTCTGGCTACCTGTCCTTCAGGCTGTTTCATATCCAAAAGCCATTTAAGTGCCGCATGATCAGTCCTTATCAGAACCTCTTGTCCATACAGATATCGATGGAAATGCTCAACAGACCGTACTATTGCCAAAAGCTCTTTTCGGGTTTCACAGTTCAAGTTTTGAAAGTGTTCGACTGTAGTATTCGATAACTCGTTCTTCTCCTGCTTGTACTTGCGATAAAACTGCTCCGATGCCGGTGTTGCTTGCGTTTGTGTCCAATACAAATTTACCCTTCTGTTCCGGATATCCCAATAGCCGCTTTTAATTTCCTGAACGTAGAATCACAGTTATGATCCCAGTTATAATATGCTCGTTCTTCAGTGAGCTTATGTAGAGGTGCAGATATATTTGCAAATCCTTCGACAAATCTTCTATAATAAATACATAATCCAAGGAAACTCCGTAGTTCGTGTTTGTCGCGAGGACGAGGCCAGTCCTTGATTGCTTTCGTTGATCGGTTTGGATTCCCTCTGATGACACGACACACCCGAGAAATTCAACTTTTTGTTGGAAAAGAAAACATTTCCTTGGATTCAGTAAGAGATGAGCATTCTTGATTCTAGTAAAAACTTCATGCAGGTTTTGTAGGTGTGCTTCGAAAGTTTTTCCCATTACCATTATATCATCAAGATAGACCAGGCATGGCTTCCAAGTGAGGCCTCGTAGAACAACTTCCATAAGACGCTCAAAAGTAGCGGGGGCATTGCATAGTCCGAAGGGCATAATTTTAAACTGATATAAACCACTTCCGGTAGAAAAGGGAGTCTTTTCCTTATCTTGTTCGTCGATGCCTCCTTGCCAGTAGCCGCTCTTTAAATCGAGTGTTGAGAATCAGTGAGAACCTGGCTAGTGTCGTTAACGTGTCATCAATTCTGGGAAGTGGATAGCTCTCTTTCTTGGTGACGTCAGTGAGCTTTCTATAGTCCACGCAGAATCTGGTAGTCCCATCTTTCTTGGTGACTAAGACAACAGGAGACGACCATGGGCTTGATGATCTTCAATAATTCCATCGTCAAGCATTTTGTTGACTAATGTGGCAACCTCTTGCTGCTTCGTCACTGGTAGCCTCCGAGGATGCTGCCGTATGGGGTGAGCACTTCCAGTGTCGATTTTATGTTTTATGATGTTCGTTCTTCCATTATTGCCTTTTTTTTCCTTTCAAAGGCTGTGCTCTACTCTTTCATAAATTGTGTAGCTCCCTTCAGTTCTTCGGAAGACAGATGATGCCAGGACTTCCTTAGGTAATGTTGACAGTGTTACTTCTGATTACCCACTTCACCGGCTCGCAAGTGGTTATCACATCTCCTTTATTGATTTTGATGGAATTGGATGAAATATTTGCTATCCTTATCGGTATTTCGCCGTCGTTTTTGACTAGTGCTTTGCCTACGAAGTGTTTGCAAGGTAAATCGTGGTGGTGGATAAGTCCGATGCAGCCGCCAAAATCCTTCTCCAATTTCCCAGAAATTATCTGCCCGGTATTCCCGCTTATTCCGACAGTACATGCCGCCACTACTTTAGTCGGTGTACCATCGTCTGTTTTGGTAAGGTGCCAAACTTCAGAAGATTAAGTTTATTGTCAAAAGAGAATCCATGTTGGCCAATGAGATCCATCCCCAAAATAAATTCGTCTTCAATATCGGCCACTAACACTGTGTGGTGTAATTTAATTCTTCCAAGTTGAATTTCAATATCCATTTCCCGAAGTACTTCAGCTGTCTCACCGGTAACCGTACGTCAAACTACATTCTTTGATTTGGGTAGAACTTCTACTCTATTTACTCTGTGGGACCTTATCAAAGATACCGCCGCACCAGTGTCAGCAGTAATTGTTATGGCTCTTCCATTGATCTTTCCTTTATTAGTTAGACTGTGGGCGGCTTTTCCTAGGCTTTTTATAGATCCTGGGGGCTTTATCGTCCAGCAATGTTAACTAATGGAAGTTTTCCTGATTTAACTTGGAGGCTCTAGCGTCTCTGGATGGTGATCTAGAACGTAGTTACTCGGCAGTCTCTTTTGAAATGCTCAGTCCTGCCACATCTATAGCACTGATTTCATGTATTTCGGTTACGTGGCATATCTTCGAAGTATTGGTTCCCGAAATCTCCCCGTGGCCTGAAGAACTTCCGTTAATTTCTTCAAAATTTACAGTTAATTCACAGCTGTTTGCCGGCTTTTCTTTCACACTTCGCTCTCATTGGTCGGCGGGATGCCGTGATTGACATGTACGGAAAGATATGCGTTTTGAAATAAAACCTATTACTTTTGTTTTAAAACGCAGTGCATTTCTTTGGGTTAGCTTGGGTTTGTTTTGTTTCGGTGCGCCCCCGAAGCGAGCGGAGGGCCAAACATAAAGTGTTCTATTATTTCAGAATCAAGGCCACCTGTAGTATTGGTGGCCTTGCTTGAATGCTCGATACAAATATATTTGAAGATAAATAACAAGTAGGTTGCGCTTACTTACTTACCAATCTAACTTGGTATATGTTGATACAGTTGTAAATGAAGAACTATTCCACTAATTAAAGAACTTCCAAAAAATCCGTCATTAAAAAAACACAAAATTAAACGTTTACATAAACACATAGACACATAAGACGTTGGAAATAACATCCACGTCTCTGTATCCCAACACAACACACTTTCTAGTCCTGTTATACCTAGTTACTCTTAGGTCTTCAAATTTCAAATCCATTATATTTAAGTTGTCAATTCGCTTTCTGGTTCTGTATTCAATTTAATTTCAATTGCGACACACTTAGTTCACTGAGTTACTATTTTTCCACTTTCGAGATAAACTTTGAAGACATTATGGCGTCTCGTCTTTTGTATAAAGAAAACTGTAGCTTCCTAGGAAACGAAATGACATAACACAGGGGTGCGTTCAGATAATTGCAGAGTACACACATTTCTGATTTTTGCAAAGTGCGTTCAGAAACTTGTCACTGGTATTTTTCCACTGCGTTCACAATTGATTTTTTTTGTTCCAAATTGAATATATTTCTTACCGCTACATAAGACACCATAAATTTCTATCGAGCTGTAAGTTGTAAGCATTTCTGAATTATTAAACTGATGGAACATTAGAAATCGTAGATGAAAGATAAATAAACTGGAAAGTAAAACAAAATTATATTATATTCGCAATTCATGATAAACCTATGTCTGCAAATAAAACCCTTTAATTACATTTATATTTTAATGCAGATTATGTGAGGGTTGTCCGTTCTCTAAAATCTCAAAATAGGTATTTATTTGACTTCTTTGAGACTTTTATGAGTACGTATTTATTATCAACTAATTAACTTTTTTGACAATACGAAATATAATGCCATTCATTGGTAGGCGATAAATGTATTTCTTTTTACAGGCGGATTGCCACCATAACAAAGGATATGCAATCTGTTCTCAAGAATAATTTCCTAAGTTGATAAGACAGCTTCTTGTGAATCCATTTTATCTTTTAAAGGACAAGAACGTAGCGAAATTGCTGTCGAAACATTGTAACCAAACAAAATATGAGGTTAGTTCTGCTTCTAAAGTGCCATTCCATTCTATTTACAGTTTTACCACAGATTAAGTACTCTTTGGTTTTACTTTTACCGACTTTTTCTGAACGCACCCCTGTTTCCATATTATTGACATTCCAAAGCCTACTTGGCAATTTATTTTAAAAGTCACGTAAGTTTGCTACTTCGTTGGCGCGCAGCGTTGTTGTTCATAGCCTACTTTTCCAAATGTGACCTTATTATTGCGGGAAAATTAAATGCGAATATCTCGAAAATTGTTCAAGTTGTATACGTACTGATGTGTAAAAAACCGGGGTGCGCTTAAGTCTATATATATTGCCAATGCTTGCTACAATTTCGACGTTTAAAGTAAAATTTTACCTCAAAATCTGCCATCAAACTGCCCCTAATCACCAAATTTTCCAGCTTTAAACTGTTTTGAATGAGACTTCAAGCAAGATATTCCTTCAAATTTCCTATTAATGCAACAAAGGCAAAGCTAAGAGTGCGATTTTCTGCACGTTGCAATTTAATCTCGATTTTCTCGTATTTCCCTATCTCGTAAAGAAAATTGTTACAGAACTTTTTTACAGCAGAGCTCACGAGGTTTACGAATGTGATATTGATTTTTTGAAAATAGGTATGCGTTGAGTGGCACGTACGCTTCAAGGAGTTTTTCAAATTGAAAATCAAAAAAATCACCATTTCGTCATTTTCAACTGGATCGATGTGATTTTTTGGTATGTTCGGCTCATGTCTCCCTTTTTTAATGTACAAAAGTTTGGTTGCTACAGATTATGCGGTTTTCCAGTAATAAAATATTAAGTGGTGACGTGTCGTGTCAAAACTCGAAAGAATGAAAAGCTTAAACGCAACTAACTCACCCTGTATAAAAGGCGTCACCATTCCCAAAGTGTTTTCTAATACAGTTTTTAACGTAGATTCTCATCGAACAATTGGTTTTTCTAAACAAAAATAGAATCAAATATTCTAAACATTGAAAATGAACAGACTTTTAACTAATATATTTTTTCTTGGGTTATTTGCATTGCTTTGCACTGCATAGTATTATTTTACGCTCTCAAGCAAATATTTTACGACTTTTAGTCCTTTTTTCATGGCTATTAATTTCGTTTATATCTGTTGACTCAGATATCCCCCCCCCCCTCTGTAACTTTATGGTTGATTTAATCAACAATTTGATGCTTGGGATATTAATATAAAGGTAAAATTGTATTATTTTGGAAATATCAACCAAAAGTTCATCCACATTTTCGTATTACGTTTTAAATTTCCTTTCTAATGATGGGTCACAAGTTGAGATTTGCTTTAAAGATGGCGCTGCTGGAGCCCTTTTTCAAAAGATCAAAATGGCCGCTTTCTATAGCCATTTTTTCGAAAATGTACTCCTCAAATTTGTGCAAGAATTTACGGACGCACTGTATAATGTGTTAGCAATAATTAAATCATGATGCATGTAAAAATATCTATTTAAGTTTAAGTAGTGACTTAATAAAAAATTAGTTAAGTACTTTAAAAGGTACCTATAATTTTATGAAAAAATCCTATCTAGTCATTATTGCATGCTATAATTTTAGCACCGCATCGATCGAAATTGCTACTTATATCATTATTATTTTTTCTCATTAACATTTTATTGGCAGCGAGATATCGTGGTTTTTTCTATCGCCAAATTAGGGCTATAAAAATTAATTACTCTCGTATATTAATTCACACACCAACAAATTATATTTTTGAAATTTAAAAATAAACCGAATAAAAGACATTAATAATAAATTATTATTTGAACGTTTATGATAACGAAGGCAATTTGCATTCGTGCATTTTAAGCGGTGGAAAAACAGCTGATTTTTTAATATTTTAATGACGTGAACTATGCTATATTTATATATTTTTATTTATTTTATCAGTGTCGTAATACCTTTTAAAAATTTATAAAAAAATTTAACAGGTATAGGGGTTGAAGCGAGCCTAAGTCAAAACCTAACCTAAGATTATTGTGTGGCTTATAAGTTAATGTTATTAAGAACATAACCTGACGACACTGCAAATAGTGCATTGTATTAGCAATGTAATACTTTTTAGAAAAAAAGATCACTACTTGGCAACGTTGCAAAGAATCACACAGAAAAATATAGCTGGGTGAGGTCTTAGCAAAAGTTTCTATTATCAATGAAATATACAGGGCCATTACTGTTAATAAACGAATTAATTGCGACCCTATACAAATGTCAAAAATTCTTCAAGGAAATTAAAAATATTGTGGCAACGTCGCGAGCGCACAAAAGGCAATTGGACGAATCAAATTGACCGATAAAATGCCAAAAGTGTAAGGCAACATGGAGTGGTTATAGAGATTCTAAAGTGAAACTCACTCTGGCGTAAGCTAATGATATTTATTTATTCGTTAGTTTATACATTCATTCATTCAATCACCATGCGAATATTAATTAGTCAATTCGTTAATCTACCTATCTCCATTTTCTATTCAGAAAATTATTTCATTAATTCAATCGTTAAGTCATTATTTAATTTTTTCATTCACTCACTTATTAATGTGTTCATTCATTTACCCATTTTTTAATTGAAACTCTCGCATGAACTGAAGACATTTATTTATTCATTAGTTATCTCTTCAATCATTAATAAATTCGTCCATCTATTCATTTAATAATCAATCAATTCATTTGACCGTCCATCTGGTAATACGGTTTCTATTCAATCGATATTTCATTAATTCATTCAATCATTCATTCGATCATTTCATCATTCACTCATTTGTTTATGTATTGTAAGTGTAAGTCAATATAGAGTGGTTATATAGATTTGAAAATGGAACTCACTCTCGCACGAGCTAAAGAAATTTGTTCTTTCGTTATCTCTTCATTCATTCATTCAGTAATTAACCAATTTATTAATCCGTCCATCTAGTAATACAGTTTATATTCAGTCAGTTATTTCATTAATTCATTCGCTCATTCAATCACTCATTAACTCATTCATTTGTTTTTTTTTTCATTCATTTGTTCACTTTTTCATTCACTTATTCATTATAGTATAAAGTGGAACTCAATCTCGCATGAGCTAATGATATTTATTTATTCATTCATTACCTCTTCATTCATTCATTCAATCATAAATTCAATCATAAATTAGCCCATCCATCCGGTCCTTTCCTCTAGTAATACATTTTCTGTTCAGTCACTTAATACATTAATTCAATCGCTTAATCATTCATTCATTCACTGGTTCATCTTTTCATTCACTCATTTATTAATGTATTCATGTATTTGTCTATTTTTTAATAAAAAGTGTAAGTCAATTAAGAACGGTTATATTGATTTTAACGTGCAACTCAATTTCGCACGAGCTAAAAACATTTAGTTATTCATTAGTTATCTTTTCATTCATTCATTCAGTCATAAATTTGCCAATCCATTCATATATTAATTATCCAATTCATCTAGTAATACAGCTTTAATTCAGTCAGTTATTTTCTTAATTCATTCGCTCATTCAATCACTTATCCTTTCATTCATTTGTTTATTTTGTTATCATTCATTTGTTAATTTTTTCATTCACTCATTCGTGAACTTATAAAGTGGAACTCACTCTCGCATGAGCTAATGATATTTATTTATTCATTAGTCATCTCTTCATTCATCATTCATTCAATCATAAATTCGCATATTCATTCCTATATTAATTAATGAATTCATTAGTCCATCCCTCTAGTAATACATTTTCTATTCAGTCACTTATTAGATTAATTCAATCACTTAATCATTCATTTATTCACTCGTTCATCTTTTCATTCACTCATTTATTGATTTATTAATTTATTTGTCCAATTTTAGAAAAAGTGTAAGTCAATAAAGAGTGGTTATATAGATTTTAAAGTGGAACTCACTCTTCCACGTGGTAAAGATATCTATCTAATCATTAGTTATCTATTCATTAATTCATTCAATCATAAATTCGCCCATCCATTCATATACAAATTGATCAATTTAATAATCCATTCATATAAAAATATATTATTTCATTAATTCATTATTCAATTATTAATTCCCTCATTCATTCGTCTATTATTTCATTCACTCATTTATTAATGTATTCATTTATTTTTTCCATTTTTAATAGAAAGTGTAAGGCAATATATAGTGGTCACATAGATTCTAAAATGGAACTCACTTTCGCACAAGTTAAAGAAATGTATTTATACATTTGTTATCTATTCATTTATTCATTTAATCGTAAATTCGCCCATCCATTCATATAATAAATAATCAATTCATTAATCCATCCATTTAGTAATAGATGTTTTATTAATTTTTTATTCACTTATTTCATTAATTCATTCGCTCATTCAATCATTCATTCTCTCATTTATTCGTTCATTTTTCATTCACTCATTTACTAATGTATTAATTTATTTACGAATTTTTAATGGAAAGAGTAAGTCAATATAGAGTGCCTAAAAAGCGATTTTAAAGTGGAACACACTCTCTAATAAACACACTCTCTAAAAATGTATTCATTAGTTTTCTCTTCATTTATTCATTCAATCATAAATTCGCCTTTCCATTCATTTAGTAATTAATCAATTCATTAATCCGTCCATCTAGTAATACAGTTTTTATTCAGTCAGTTATTTCATTAATTCATTCGCTCATTTAATCACTCACTCTCTCATTCATTTGTTTATTTTTTTCATTCATTTGTCACCCTCGCATGAGATAATGATATTTATTTATTCATTAGTTTTCTCTTAATTTATTTATTCATTCAATCGTAAATTCGCCCCTTCATTCATATATTAATTAATGAATTTATTAGTCCATTCCTCCAGTAAGATATTTTCTATTCAGTCGCTTATTACATTAATTTAATCGCTTAATCATTCATTTATTTACTCGTTCATCTTTTCATTCACTCATTTTTTATGTATTCATTTATTTGCCCATTTTTTAATAAAAATTGTAAGTAAGTGGTTATATAGATTTTAAAGTGGAACTCACTTTCACATGAGCTAAAGAAATTCAGTTATTTATTAGGTATCTTTTCATTCATTCAACCAATCATAAATTCGCCCATCCATTTATTTAGTAATTAATCAATTAATTAATCCGCCCATCTAGTAATAGAGTTTCTATTCAGTCAGATATTTCATTATTTCATTCTCTCATTTAATCACTCATTCTCTCATTCATTAGTTTTTTTTTCATTCATTTGTCACTCATTCATTAATGTATAAAGTGAAACCCACTCTCGCATGAGCTAATGATATTTATTTAATCATTAGTTTTATCTTCATTCAATCATTCATTCAATCATAAATTCGTCATTAGTCCATCCCTCTAGTAATACATTTTCTTTCAGTCACTTATTACATTAATTCAGTCGCTTAATCTTTCATTAATTCACTTGTTCATCTTTTCATTCATTCATTCAGTTATAAATTCGCCAATCCTTTCATATATTAATTAATCAATTCATTAATCCATTCATCTAGTAATATATTTTCTATTCAATCACTTATTTCATTATTTCATTTGCTTATTCAATCATAAATTCGCCTTTACATGCAGATATTAATTAAACAATTCAATAATCCATCCATTCATGTAGTAGCACATTTTCTATTCGGTCATTTATTTGATTAATTCATTAGCTCACTCATTCATTTCATTCATGCATTTTTTATTTGAAATTCTAAAGTCGAACTCACTCTTGCAGGAGCAAATAACATTTATTTATTCATTATTTTATTCCTTTATTTCCTCATTTAGTCATCCATTCACTCACCTATTCATATATTAATTAATCAATTCATTAATCCATCCATTTATCTAGTAAAACATGTTTTATCCATTCGCTCATTCAGTCATATATTCGTAAATTTTTTTCATTCACTCATTCATTAATCTATTCAATTATTTATCCATTTTTTAATTGAAAGTGTAAGTCAATATAGAGTGGTAATTTATTCATTTAATCATCTATTTATCCATCAATTCACATATTAATTAATCAGATTATCTCAAATCCAACTTATCTATCAGTACCTAAATAATATCGAAACTTCAAACAGCGACAAGCTATAAACTGTTCACAGAATGGAGGACCACTATGGTAACTTTACTAGAATGACGTAATATATACCATATAGAAACTTCAATCTTAAAGTTGCCATAATGGCAACTTTCGCCTAGGCTGCCATATAGTATGTTACATCGAAAGTTTTTACATGCTATAATTAATCTATAGAATTTTAAATTTTAGGCAGGTTTAATTTCGCACCTTATATCGAAACTTCAAGTTTCGAACAGCTATAACTCACAACCTGTTCATGGAATAGAGTTGTTATAAAGGAAGATAGCTTAGAGAAGGAATGAGAGGTGAGGCGTAACATTAATGTGTGATACCACGCGCCATTGTTTGGTGCCAAGCAAGGGAAATATCGTCATACAACGGAGATATCGTCACTGCCTCGTATTTATAAAAAGAGTAATTTTACGTGACGAATAAGAACCTGGAATTACATGTCACAGGTAGGAGATAATATCTATTAAAATCCATTACATTTCTGTTGCAAGGAAGTTAACTACAGTAAGTACACTAAGAGGAGTTATTTTAACAAATCATTTTTTACATACTGAATCCCTCAGTTTATCACGCGCCCCCTCTCTTTCCTTGTCTAATATGACGACGTCAAGCCAGAAATTCACATAAATCTCAAAGACAGCCAGTTTCCATAAGAACTTAACGTTACTCTTTAGGGAGAGTTCAACAGTCAATTAGAACAGAAACTTTCTGCGTCATTGCATTTGATATTGAGAATAATGAATTTCTGACTTCAATCCACACGTCAGATTGCCTCCAATATGCTTATAAAATATATTGCAAGTTAATAGTAAAAATAGAATAAATACCTTAAAAATTTCCATGAATAACTTCTTCTTCCACTCGATTTTAGGACAAGAATTGTTTAGAAGCGATTCGAATCGTAATTTTTAGGCCCTGTATTAAATTTGAAACCCTGTTCTTGATGTGATAAGTTATTTAGGTACGTTCAACACACATTTTCTTGGGTACCAAATTAGACTGAGTGATCATGTAACGCTCATTTGGGAATTTTTCACTTCTATCCTGCACCACCTTTTTTATATTTTTATTGTATTATTTTTTCTTGTTTATTTATGGCATGGTTACTTATTTCCTTTTTTATATTTAGTCTTTCAATGTATTGCTTTAATAGCGTTTAAATGGATAATTTTTAAAGCCCTTGGTATTTTGTATGCTTCACAAATATTTGAGCAGCCTTCGTAAAGACTCTATTTTATCTTCGTGACGCCTGAATATAGGCAACTACTTATTTGGAATTGGTTGCCTATATTCTGGCGTCAGAAAAAGCACGTTTTACAAGGAAGCGCTGAAGTGCTGCGCACACATTTTCCCGAGATTTACCCTCATACATAAGTTGTTTATACATCAAAAAAATTGGTATTAAATAATCATTCTGAGACGTAGTATCTATGAAATCTAATGTCAATGTTGCATTAATCAGTCAAAAAGCTTTCGAAATATTACATCTATTAGGTACAACAAATTTCTGCAAAGCGTTAATTCAGTATTTGAGCGCTTTATAATCACCGTGCCTTTAGTAGAATGTTGCCATGGCAACCACTATAAAGCATTATTAAAATAAACTGAACAAAACTTGAAATGTCCGAGAATAATTTGTTTGCTCATTAATTAATATCGATTTTATTTAATGTTTTAACCTCATAGATGGATATCATGGAAGCGTTCACATAATATAGAGAGAAATGTTGTGCTGCCTGGCCAGCCTGTATAAAAGGGGCACACCTAACTTCGAATTCCGGTTTTTTTTTTCGGTCTGTTAAGATCGCGTCAGCTGTTGAATGTGAAACATTCAGTTTTTGAGCACTTTATAATCGCCCTACTTTTAGTAGACTGTAAGGCACTATTAAAATAAACTGAACGAAACCTGAAACGTCCGAGATTAATTTGCTTGATCATGAATTAGTAACGATATTATTAATTTAATGTCTATTGCCCATGGAGCGATTCGGCTTCTTAAAAGAACAATTTTTTAAAGAAAAACGAGAACATTTGCTATAAGTACGAAGATTTTCAACATATAGGCTTTTAAAAGCTATGAATCTCAGATCTGATCGTAAAAAAAACTTAATCGCGCAAAAACAATCATTAGTCTTGTCACCGAAAAACATGTCGACTCTTGACGTTTACAAAAAATAAAAATAGCAGTTCAAGTATATATTGTTGTAGTTTTCCATTAAATTAATTGATTCCCGCCGAACAGACGAACTTCAAGATTCATATTATTATGTTTGCGCGTTGTTGTTTCAATTGGCAACTGTACAAAATTCCGAATTAACATATTATTTTTGCGATAATATGCGTATTAGTTAGATGGTGTCAACATATCTTTTCTTGTAGATGAACTGTCCCATCACAATATTGAGCTGACGTCTCAGCTTTTACGAGCCAGGCGATTTCTTCGGCCCTAATGTAAAAAAATGCTACTGACCTTGCGAATCACTTGCGCATAAAGTCACAAAATTACCCCACCTGAGCAGGGCCTATTTTCAAATGAAAAATTGCCAAACCTATAGGAAATGTTCTGTAAAATTCGAAAATCGCTTCACGTTAGTAAGCAGATTTCTTACTTTCCCGCAAAAAATTATTTTCCTGTTTAATGTCAACAATTCCAATTTTTTTTACTGTCCGTTATCGATACCGAGCTGAGACTCATCGATTTAGAACAGTCTTGAAAATCATCTTACCTATATATAAAATTTTCTCTAAACTCCAAAAAATAGTGTCACGACTAACAACCATCCGAACGTTTTTGTGCTACCCTATAGAACTAGCCGCCCCGCCGCGCCGTGCCCCTCGCTTCTCTGTCTGTATGAATCATCGACCGGCCCGCCGCGAAGTTTCGGGATAGCTGGAATTATCTCGATGGCCTCGTCGAGATCATATAGAGTGGCCTCGGAATACTTCCCGAATATTCGTGATAGATTTGAGATTATATATAAGCAGACCTAAGTCGGTTAGTCAGTTAGTTCAGTTAATCATTGAGTGTTGAATAGATATTAGTGGTAAAGTTATAAGAGTAGTATAGAGTGTTAAATTGTATACAGTGGTAGTGAATAAAGAGAGTATTAGTTGAAAATAGCAAAGTTGTAATTCTGTTAAGAACCCACGGGAAAAACGTAACAATAGCTACAGTTGAGTGCACGGAATACACGTTCATCCAGAAAAATTGGTTATTCAACAAAAATCCCAATTTTTGATTATTGTTTCTTAACGATTCAGATCTGAAAATGATCGCATTAGCATCAGCTTGAAAGTCACGTCGTTTAAAGCAAATTTCATGTAAAATCCGAATATCGTTTTAAGTGAATGAGCGGGCTTCTTGTTTTTGCAGAAAAAAAAATTTCTGGATGAGTGTCATCAATCGTAATTTCTTTGCTCTTTATTAACCATAGATTTAGGATGGTCTTGAAAATCACCATACCTGTATGAAATTTTCTTTAAAAACCGAAAATAGCCACAGTTTAGTGCGCGTAATACACATCCCTCCAGAAAACAGTAAAAAAAAAATATTTTTTTTACTGTTTCTTAACGATTTAGATCTAAAATTCGTCGATTAGGATCAGCTTGAAAATCACCACACTTAAAGGAAATTTTATATACAATTAAAAAATCATCTCACTAGAATGAGTGGACTTCATGTTTTTCCGGAAAAAATGAGTTTCCGGAGGAGTATTATCATAGATTTTATTAACTCAGATCTGAGATTGTGTTGAAAAGGCATCATGCTTATAAGAAATTTCCTCTGAAAATCGATAACAACTACAGTAGAATGAACGGAATCCTCGTTCCTCCACAAAAACTGATTTTTTGTTAGAGTGTCAAAAATTTCAGATTTTTCAAAGCATTTTTCAGCAATTCAAATCTGAAACTCATAGCATTAGAATCAGTTTAAAAAATTACTAAACTTGAAGGAAATTTTCTGTATAATCCTGATTCTCTGTTTTTCAGCAAAAAATTTGGTTGAGAATCATCAATCGCATTTTTTACTGTTCGTTAGCGATTCAGATTTGACACTCATTGATTTAGAATCAGGTTGAAAATAATTTCACTTATTTAAAATTATCTCTAAAAACGGAAAACCGCCACGGTTGAGTGCGCGCAATGGCAAAGTGTAAAAAATTGTAGTTTTATCTGATTCATAACGAAAAATTGCTGAGTGAATGTTTTTCCAGAAAACTGATTTTTCGGGATTTTTTTACTGTTTTTTTGCGATTAAGATCTAAAATTTATCTCATTATTCGCAGCTTGAAAATCATCGCACCTAAAGGAAATTTTGCGTAAAAACCGAAAATCGCCTCACGTGAGTATCATCAATCGCAGATTTTATTGACTCAGATCTGAGACTCATCGCTTAAGATCGTCCTAAAAATCATCATGCCTATATAAAACGTCCTCTAAAAACTAATAATAACTACAATTGAGTGAACGGAACCCTCTTTCTGCCAGGAAAACTGACTTTTCGAATGAATGGCAAAAACTGCAATTTTTTTAACTGTTTCTTAATAATTTAGATCTGAAACTTATAGTATTAGGTTTAGCTTGAAAATTACTATTTCTGAAGCAAATTTTCTGTAAAATTCGAAAATCGCTTTACGTGAGTAAGCAGGCTCGATGTTTTCCCGCAAAACTTAAGTTTCCACTTAAGTGTCTTCAATCGCAATTTTTTTATGCGGTTCGTTAACGATTCAGATCTGAGATCAGCTTGAAAACTATCATACCCACTAAAATATTTCTTTAAAAGCTGAAAATAGCCACAGTTGGGTGCGAAGAATGCACGTTCTTAAAAAAAACTGATTTTCCGAGAAAGTATCAACAATCGTAACTTGTTTACTGTTTCTTAATGATTCACGTCTGAAATTAATCGCATCAGGATCAGCTTGATCAGCTTGACATTTTAAGGAAATTTGATGTAAAATTCGAAAGTGGAGCGAATTTCTTGTTTTTCTTAAAAAAATATTTCCGGGTATTAACATAAATAGCATTTTTTTTGCTGTTCCTTAACAATTTCGATCTGAAATTCATCGCATTAGGATCAGCTTTAAAATCACCACATCTAAAGGAAATTTTCTATAAAATCCAAAAATGGTGTCACGTGAGTGAGCTGACATCATGTTTTTCCGGAATTTCTTTTCCGGATGAGTACGATAAATCGCATTTTTTTTTGCTGTTCGTTAACAATTTAAATCTGAAATTTATCGCATTAGGATCAGCTTTGGAATTACCACATTTTTTTATAAAATCCGAAAACGGTGTCATATTAGTGAGCTGACATCTTGGTTTTCCGGAAAATAATATTTTCCGGATGAGTATCATAAATCGCAATTTTTTTTCCTGTTCCGTAACAATTTCGATCTGAAATTCATCGCATCAGGATCAGCTTGTATATCACCACATCTAAAGGAAGTTTTCTGTAAAATCGACAAATGGTTTCACGTGAGTGAGCGGACTTCTTGTTTTTCCGGAAAAAAATATTTTTTCTACTACCGTGCGTAAAATACTCACTTTACGCACTCTCTAAGATTCGTAAAATAGGCCTTTTTAATGTGCAGTGCGTAAAGTAAGTTATTTTACGCACTAGTGCCTAAAGTAAAGCTGACGTATTTTTTGACGTTTACTGACATATTTTTTGACGTTTAGGACAGTGCGTAAAATAATATATTTTACGCACTAGTGCGTAAAATAATTTATTTTACTCACTAGTGCGTAAAGTAATATAATATTATTTTAATTTTTTCATATATTTTTCGATAGTAGAAAAAATTTTGTATGCTACTCATGTGTAAAGTATCCTTTTTTTATTCATGGGATTCGCCTACGGCTCATGCGACAATATTCCCATTCATAAAAAAAGATTCACTTTACACACTTGTTGCATAAATAACTATTCCGAATAAGCATCATGAATCGAATTTTTTTTGCTGTTCTTTAACAATTTAGATCTGAAATTTATCGCATTACGATCAGCTTGAAAATCACCACATATAAATAAAATTTTCTGTTAAATCCAAAAATGGTTTCACGTGAGTGAGCGGTCTTCTTGTTTTTCCGGAAATTTTTTTTTTCGGAAAAGCATCAAGAATCGAATTTTTTTTTGCTGTCTTTTATCAACTTAGATCTGATATTTATCGAATTACGATCAGCTTGAAAATCACCACATCTAAAGGAAATTTTGTGTCAAATCACAAAATGGTTTCACGTGAATGAGCGGACTTCTTGTTTTTCCGGAAAACAATATTTTCCGGATAAGCATCAAGAATCGATTTTCTTGCTGCCTTTTAACAATTTAGATTTTATATTTATCGCATTACGATCAGCTTGAAAATCACTACATCTAAAGGAAATTTTCATTAAAAACCGAAAATGGTGTCACGTGAGTGAGCGGACTTCTTGTTTTTTTGGAAAAAAATATTTTCCGGATAAGCATCATGAATCGCATTTTTTTTTGCTGTTCGCTAACAATTTAGATCTGAAATTTATTGCATTACGATCAGCTTGAAAATCACCACATCTAAAGCAAATTTTCTATAATGTCCGAAAATTGACTCACGTGAGTGAGCGGACTTCATATTTTTCCGGGAAAAATTATTTTCCGGATAAGTACCATAA